>JAHHFK020004595.1:0-176473 GCA_024533555.2 Aedes koreicus | reverse complement strand
TCCACATGCCAAATATTGTTCCATATGCTTGATTAGTTCTCGAGTTATGCACAAATTTGTGTTTCATTTGAATGAGAGCCCCACACTTACAGAGAGCGGAGGGGTCTCGAGTTACCTTAGAAACATTTCTTGCCTTCGAAAACCTCCACTTGCCAAATTTGGTTCCATTTACTTGATTAGTTCTCGAGTTATGCACTAACTTTTGTTTCATTGGTATGGGAGCCCCGCCCCCCCTACCAGAGAGAAAGAGGAGGAGTCTGGAACTACCGTAGAAACATGTATTGCCTTTAAAATCCCCGCATGCCAAATTTGGTTCCATTTGCTTTATTAGATCTAGAGTTGTAAAGAAATTTCAGTTTTATTTGTATGACAGCACCCCTTCTAGGAGAGGCGAGGGGTCTCAAACCACCATAGGAACATTTTTTGCCTCCAGAAAACCCCACATGCAAACTTGGTTCCATTTGCTTGATTAGTTCTTGAGATATGCAAAAACTTCTGTTTCATTTGTATGGGAGTCTCCCTTTATAGAAAGGGGAGGGGTCTCAAACTACCATAGAAACATTACTTGCCTCCAAAAACTTCTGCATGCTAAATTTGGGTTCCTTTGCTTGATTAGTTCTCGAGTTATGCAGAAATTTGTGTTTCATTTGTGTGGGAGCCCCCTTTTCAGAGAAGGGAGGGTTCTCAAACCATCATAAGAACCTTTTCCGGCCCCAAAAACTTCTCCATACAAAATTTCACGCAGACCGGTTCAGTTGTTTTCGAGCCTATGAGGTACAGACAGACAGACAGACAGACAGACAGACAGACAGACAGACAGACAGACAGACAGACAGACAGACAGACAGACAGACAGACAGACAGACAGACAGACAGACAGACAGACAGACAGACAGACAGACAGACAGACAGACAGACAGACAGACAGACAGACAGACAGACAGACAGACAGACAGACAGACAGACAGACAGACAGACAGACAGACAGACAGACAGACAGACAGACAGACAGACAGACAGACAGACAGACAGACAGACAGACAGACAGACAGACAGACAGACAGACAGACAGACAGACAGACAGACAGACAGACAGACAGACAGACAGACAGACAGACAGACAGACAGACAGACAGACAGACAGACAGACAGACAGACAGACAGACAGACAGACAGACAGACAGACAGACAGACAGACAGACAGACAGACAGACAGACAGACAGACAGACAGACAGACAGACAGACAGACAGACAGACAGACAGACAGACAGACAGACAGACAGACAGACAGACAGACAGACAGACAGACAGACAGACAGACAGACAGACAGACAGACAGACAGACAGACAGACAGACAGACAGACAGACAGACAGACAGACAGACAGACAGACAGACAGACAGACAGACAGACAGACAGACAGACAGACAGACAGACAGACAGACAGACAGACAGACAGACAGACAGACAGACAGACAGACAGACAGACAGACAGACAGACAGACAGACAGACAGACAGACAGACAGACAGACAGACAGACAGACAGACAGACAGACAGACAGACAGACAGACAGACAGACAGACAGACAGACAGACAGACAGACAGACAGACAGACAGACAGACAGACAGACAGACAGACATACAGACAGACAGACAGACAGGCGGATATATATATAGATAGATAGTTATAGTTTTTTTTAACCCACGTACGGAGAATACAAACATGGCTATTATAGTATTTATTTATGTTTTATTTATTTTGTGTACAATACATTCCTAGCGGCCAGCGGTAAAAACTATTTACTCGATAGCGAAAACTAGAAATAAATAAAGTTGCATATCAAGGTAACGCAATTTTGTTGGTGCTATCCGAAAAATCTGATAAGTTCTTTTTCACCAATCGTACTTATATTCTCAGACATTCTTCTCATTTCAGAGAGCGAGTAATGGCGCTATAACCATAAGCTATGTAGGGCAAGGTTTATAGTTCATGCTTAAGTTCAACCGTTTGACGAAATATGGACCATCACTTAACCTTATTAGACTAGATGCTCCTAACGACGATTTTTAAATATTTTTTGTTCTGTTCACCAAACAAAGCATTCTGTTTAACTTTTCTCTCCGGCAGGTTCCTCTTGTCTTTGATATCTACTGAACGCTACGTGGGTTCTCCGTGTCTTCTTAAGGTGGATACCAAATCCTCTTTATCCCTAATGGTGGCATGGACGTGACCAGATGAGCGATCGAGTGTCTTCGTGGAGATTATTGCATGAAGAAACGTATCAGTAACTGGATCCGTTTCATGATGACATGCAATGTCTTCAACGAATTATTCCTCATCGGAGCTCCATCCACGACGTGTGCAAACGTTAATACTAATGCTATGCTACTCATGAACCAAGGTACGAAAAACCGCACAGGTAGTCGAAGATCTCCCAACTTGACATATTGAGCGAGCACTGAACCAGAGAAGGTAACCTGATACGAGTCCGTAGGGGTAAACTTCTTTTCACCCTTAGCGATCGATATTGTGCCTAGTTTTTGCACATCCACTATTGTCACTAGAGAACACAGAGCGTTCTTAAAATGACCAACCGCCTGCTTCAGCAGGATCTCAGGGGTGAAACTTGTTTCGATGACCACACCTTCAATTTCAATACCTCGAGCTGGGATCTAAACTCCATACTCGAGTGTAAAGAACTGAGGGACAGCAATCTCATTAGCCTACTTAAGGTTGGACACAACGGAATTTTATTGGGAGCCACCTTAATTATTTCACTCACGGCCGAGAATCGTTTTTTCAGATCATCAGTGATCTGATAGACGTTCAAAGGTTTTCATTTGGGCTGAAAATAGACAACTCATGGACCAGCTGAATCAGCTGGATAGGCTCGTTATCGAGTAACTTTATGAGATACCTTATCATTTGGCGCCAAAGATAAATCATCTTACGACAAATCGTCCATGATGCACCCGTGGGAGCATTAAACGCTCAACCACTAATGCAATTAAAAAAAAAAACACACACACACAGATTCAATACACAAAACTAAAGTTAAATACAAAAAAAAAAAAACACAAGCATTACAATACATTCAGGATAGAAAGAGAGAAACAGAACGCCTATCGTATATGTACTGAACTGCTGCTGCTGATCCCTTGTAGCACATTTGTTGCAAATCAGTTGAGATTACTTATATGTGACTCATGCTAGTCATAATCAAGTTGCCATGACTTGTTTAGACGGTTGTGTGCTGCTCGGGCTGCTACTGAGCGACGAATGTTTGTAGCCGCCTCTTAAGTTCATCACTTCTGAGTGTGGTAGTGTTCTTTCTGGAAATTTGCTAGTGCGTTTTGGACTAAACCATAATAAATAGCTGTCAAAAATATTAAAAATGGTAAGCCAATTTTTAAGGTTACAGTCTGTCTACGTTAAATTTCGAATACCAAAATAATAGCATCAAAAATAATTTACACATAATTCAACAAAACCGATTTTTTATTTAACTATAAAAGAGTTATGTCTACATAAGAAGCGGTTGATTAAAATGTTAATCCTTCTTTCTGTAAAATTCTCGAATTTTCGCCCATCATGACGTTTGGAGAATCTGCAAATTATGCAAATTCTCTAGAAATTATCGGTACCATTTGCTTTCTTCTTAGTTTCGAAGAGTTTTCGCTTAACTAAAGCCCAGTACTTCTCTATTGGGCGAAGTTCTAGCCAGTTTGGTGGATTGGCTGTTTTGGGCACGTATTTGACCTCTTGTACCTTATACCATTCCAGGACGGATTTTGCATAGTGACAAGAAGCCAAATCAGGCCAAAACAGAGCTTCTGATAAACGGTTGCAACCGCTTTTGCAGACATTCTTTCTCGTAAACATCCTTATTGACTTTTAGATTCTCAACCACAACTATATATGGCCTGCCATATGTACTTGGACACCTTCTTTGTCCGAAAATGCTCGGCAACTGCGTTCTTTTGTATTGTGGTATAAAAAGCCAGACCCGGAAGCTGTTTAAAGTCTTCGAGTACGTATGTTTCGTCGTCCATTATGGTACAAGAAAATGTTTGCAAAAAATTGGTGTAAAGCTCCTTAGTACGACTTTTTGCAGTAAAATATTGCTTCTCATCACGGTTGGGCACTTTTTTGACTTTGTGCGCCTTTAATTCTTGCCTCTGCTTCACTTTTTGGACGTATGATTTTGACTTCCCAACTTTCTCAATAATGGCAACCACCTTCTTGTCCATTTATCGGGAGCATACTTTCCGATTTGTTCCACCTCCAACCTTCCGATCCACAGTTAAGTGCTGGTCAAATGATTTGCAAACACAAAACACGGTTCTTTTCGGTAGTTTTAGTTTCTTGGCAAGATTGCGTACCGATAAATTTGGATTTTGCTGCCGTTCGTACAAAATCCGTTTGCACACTTCCACTTGATTCGATCGCATTTTACTGAATGTAACTGGAATATAAACACATGTATCACCAAATAAAGTGGAGAAATTCGGCTGTCGTACAAGTGAAACGTTTCAGCGATCCGTGAAATAATTCAAAATCTACACTGAAAGAAAAGCGTCCAAAATTTAACGTGGACAGGTTTATCTGAGGGAAAACAAACCATTTCTACACGACGATAGAAACGATAGTATGCGTGCGTTTAACGCCACGAAGCTTAATACCGATGAAGAGTGAAGTGCAACGTTTGTGATGCGATGAATCATTAAAGACGATGAAGTGGAACGGATAGCCTTTATCACTATATGAACTGCTAGTTTGCGTGATCACACTAAGATGTGGTGAAAATGGCTTGTCACTTTCCAATTGCAATAAATTACTCATCGATTTGCGCTGCTACACGGTTTCTTCTTCAGAAAATAAAAACTCGATAACAACTGCGGTGGATATAACATCGAGGAAAAAATCCAAGTTTTGGAATAACGAACTGTGAGAAACTATTGTTAGGGCACTTCCCATAATCTTCGAAGTTACCCTAAATGAATTTGAAGGTAAATTAAGGCACTCATACTCAACCTAATTTGAATACCACAAATCAGAGCAGAATGTTCGTAGGGAGATCTTCTCACACTCTATGTCGAGCAAAACAATACCCTCTCTTCACTTATAACCCGTACCAAAAGATCAATAGAGCTCAGTCGAATAAAACCACCACCGAGTGTACATCAAAACCTCTATCGCAGTAAATAAAGTTTCAAGTACCTTTCATTAGTGTTTCGCTAGTAGTTCGCGCGTTTTTTTGTGTAGCACATCCGACGGACATTATACCACAGCGAGTCCACCACGAATCCGGAGAACCAGCGCCCCATCAACTATCAAAACAACGGAGCATGGAAGGAATAAACTTCAATTTTAAAACATTTATTTGTGTTGCAAGTATTGAACAAAATATCTCTGCTTGAATAAACTAGTGCAAAGTATTGATGTAGGATAGTATTTAATTAAATGATCAGCATGAATGTACCTTCAAACAATTTTTAAATGGATTTCTCTGAAGTTTTGAAGTAAACTGTTTGACATGATATGGTATTGAGTATTGATCCATCATTTTCTATATTATTCTATGGTTTTGAAACACACAACTCTTATCCCAAGCAACACAGCTTGTTATAACTTAGTTGACAATATTTTTTAATGAAAAATAACAAAAAATACATTCAAAACATAAACATGTTTTGCTTGTTTGATGTAATTTCAAAAGTATTTTCAACAATTTATAACACTTTCTGTTGGCGATCAAGTAATCCACGATCCATGAGAGTGATCAAGCTCTCTGCATAGCAACCTAAGTTTGTTAGAATAAATAAATGTTCATTCCACTACTATCATTCAACCCAACAAGACGTACTTTGCTATAGGTTATGGGCCCAGAGGTCATAATCAGACAATAATTTTCACAGAAGACTCTCGATGCAGTTAGAAAACTTTTTCAAGAACGAAAATATTCCCTGGCGCTGGAAGTAACGTATCAGGAGACACTGGAACCGGTGCGGCGACAACTGGATCAAGCGCTGGAGGTTCGGGTTCAGGAACGGTTCGTGCGGCCGGTGGAAGCAGTGGTGCTCAGCGATCGAGAAGCTAAAAGGCCGGGAGAACTACGTGTCATGGGCGTTCGCCATGAAGATGAAGTTGATCCGGGAAAATTTCTGGTGCGCTGTGATGCCAAAGGAAGGAGAAGTCGTGGATGAAGACGTCCAAATGAAGGCACTATCCACGATCTGCCTCAGCCTCGATAAGACGAACTACAGCCTGGTGATGGATGCGAAAAACGCGCAAGAAGCCTGGAACAAACTCAAGACTGCTTTTCAAGATGACGGGATTTATCGTCCAATCGGCTTGCTACAGCAGCTGACTTCGATCCGACTTGAAAATTACGACGGTGTGGAAGCGTGGATGCGTTGGTCTCGACAAGCCATAAGCTCGCGGAAATTAACTTTCCAGTGGCTGACGACTGGCTCGCTTCGCTACTTTTGATGGGGTTGCATAAGTACTATGCGCCGATGGTGATGGGTTTGGAAGCGTGAGGACAGGCACTGAAGGCGGATGCCGTGAAGGCCAAAATCCCACAGGACGTGAAAGCTAAGCATGGACCGCGGAGTAGCAGTGACGAAGGAGCTTTCTACAGCGGAGGAGCACAGCAGCAACGATGCGAGTGGGCGGCGGTTCCAAGAAGCCGAAGGACGGATCGCGCTACAATTGGCACAAGGTGGGTCATTACGCAGTGAATTGTCCGGAGAAGCCTTATACATCCAAGGGCAGAAAAGGACGTGCAGTTCTGGCAGTGGGCAACGTGGATCAAGGCGACTGGTATTTCAGTTCTTGTGCCACTACCCTCATGGCCAGGCCCGGATTGAATTTTCAAGCGAAGTAGGAGGTCTCGTATCAGGTCGGTACGGTAAACAAGAGTTGCATGACGGCCAAGGTCAAGGACGTCGTTAACCTGGATTGCCGAGAAGGAGCGGTGGACGTGCAGGACGTGCTGGAAGTTCCAGAGCTGGTGGCAAACCTGTTGTCAGTAAGCAAAATCTGCAGCAAAGGCTTTACGATGGTGTTCAGAGCGGAAAACTGTAAAGGGTGATACGGTCAAAATTTGGTCAAGGGAAAACGCGTGTAAATCGGTGAAATCGTTTATTTAAAAAATCAAATTAAATTTCTTTTTCAAGTTCAATTAGTATAAAATTCAGGAAAAATATTCAGTTAGGCTTCCGCTTTTCCAAATCCGAATTGCCGGGCCTTACGCTTGACCCCTGCCATCAGATTTTGTACAACCACCTTGTCCACCTTCTTCGCCGCAGAAAGCCAGTTTGCCTTGAACTGCTGTTCGTCCTTAGCAGTTTTTTTGGTCTTCTTTAGGTTCCGCTTGACAATAGCCCAGTATTTCTCAATTGGGCGGAGCTCTGGCGTGTTGGGAGGGTTCTTGTCCTTGGGAACCACCTGCACGTTGATGGCGGCGTACCACTCCGTGGCCTTTTTACCGTAATGGCAAGATGCCAAATCCGGCCAAAACAGTACGGAACAACCGTGTTTCTTCAGGAAAGGCAGCAGACGTTTATTCAAACACTCTTTCACGTAAATTTCTTGGTTGACAGTCCCGGAAGCTATGAAAATGCTGCTTTTCAAGCCACAGGTACAGATGGCTTGCCAAACCAGATATTTCTTTGCGAACTTTGACAGTTTCGTGTGCTTGAAAATATCTGCTACCTTTCCCCTTCCTTTTGCCGTATAAAACTCCTGTCCCGGAAGCTGCTTGTAGTCGGCTTTGACGTAGGTTTCGTCGTCCATTACCACGCAGTCAAACTTCGTCAGCATCGTCGTGTACAGCCTCCGGGATCACGCTTTGGCCGTCGTATTTTGTTTATCATCGCGATTTGGAGTCACTACCTTCTTGTAAGTCGATAGTCCGGCTCGTTTTTTGGCTCGATGCACGGTTGTAGACGATACACCCAGCTCATTTGCGGCATCTCGGAGAGATAGGTTAGGGTTTCGCTTGAAACTACCGGCAACTCTCTTTGTCGTCTCAGCGGCTTCCGGTTTTCGATTTCCCCCCGATCCAGACTTCCTGGCTGTCGACAAACGTTCCCCAAACACTTTAATTACATTTGTAACGGTTGATTTGGCAACTTTTAGCGATTTTGCCAACTTTGCGTGCGAGTAGCTCGGATTTTCGCGATGCGCGAGCAAAATTTTGATACGCTGCTCTTCTTGCTTGGACGGCATTTTGACAACTGAAGAGTGAATTCCAAAATCAAAATAGGAGCAACATTCTACACACACACACACCTTCAAAATGAGGGGTGTTCAGGTTTTTTAAATGCAAAATTGAAAGAAATACGTCAAGTTGATATTGATCAAATTTTGACCGTATCGCCCTTTAAGGTGCTTACCGAAGACAGAGAAGTATTCGCGTCTGGCACGGCTGAAAGCGGCTTATACCGATTGAACCGGCAAGTGCAGAAAGCTCACGCGTGCAGTGAACTCGAGATGTGGCACAGGAGATTCGGCCATCTGAAACTACAGAGTTTGAAGCGATGGTAGCAGATGACCAACGGTTGTTCGACCAAGAACGTGGAGACGCTAGATTGCATCGCATGCCTTCGAAGTAAACATGTTCGTGAGGTTTTTCCCAACAGTAATTCGAGGGCCAAGGACCGTTTGGAGCTGGTCCATTCAGACGTTTGCGGACCGTTTGAAGTACCGTCAATAGGAGGAAGCCGATATTTCGTTAGTTTCATCGACGACGCTACACGGAAGATGTTTATATATACCCTGGAATCGAAAGATCAGGCGTTCGAGGCGTACGAAGGCTTCAAAGCGATGGCAGAGTGGCAATCCGGATGCAAGTTGAAGATTTTGCGCAGCGACAACGGCCGGGAATATATGATCGGTCGATTCAAGGCAAGCCAGAAGCGGGACAGAATAAGACATCAGAAAGCCTGTCCGTACATACCTGAGCAAAATGGCGTTGCGGAGCGCATGAATCGGACGATTCTCGAGAAAGTGAGGTGCATGCTGAACGATGCCAATTTGACGAAGAAGTTCTGGGTGGAAGCAGTGAACACAGCGGCATATCTGATCAACTGTAGTCCAACGCGGTCCTTGGATGGTAAGACAACGGAGGAGGCGTGGTCAGGAAAGAAACCCTACGTCGGTCACCTGAAGATTTTTTGATCCATGGCAATGGTGCACGTGTCGAAGCTGGACCCAAAATCGACGAAATGTGTGTTCGTTGGATATGCTGAGGACACGAGAGGCTACTGATTGTACAACCCGGAGAGCAACGAAACTGTCATTAGTCGCGACGCTAAGATCGTTAATGAGGGACGAAGCGGTGAGGGATCAAAGTCAGTGGAGTTCTTGGAGATCGTATTCTCGGATACGGAAATCAACGAAACGTGTGGTGATTTGCCGGCTGCAGAACAACATAAAGGTGAGGCGACTGGCAGTCAACCTTTTCCAAGACAAATTGACGATGAAGTGGCGTTAGCAACTGCCGAATCCATTGTAAACGTGAGCAGCAGTTCGGAAAGCATTTTTGAAGATGCGGACGAGCAAATCGCGCTAAGACAGACCGGCTGATATGCAGTGCGAGTTTAGACACAGCGGTCGGGAACGCCAGCGTCCAGGCAAGTACAAAGATGTTATTACCTATAGTACGTATACTGGCCAAAATGTTTCTCAACAGTCGATGACGAGCAGCAGATGAAATGCTGCGGCCCCAGATGTCGAGAAAATGATCAATCCAACCACGTACAACGAGGCGTTGAGTAGACCAGACCGAGAGCTGTGTATGATGGCTATGCAAGAGGAAATCACAGCACTGGAGACCAACGAGACGTGGACGCTTGAAGACTTGCCCGTAGGCGGGAAGGCGATCAAAAATAAGTGGGTCTTCAAAACGAAACGTGGACTCGACGGAAAGATTGACCGGCACAAGGCCCGCTTAGTCGTCAAGGGATGTTCGCAACGGCCGGGCATCGACTACGACGAGGTTTATTCACCGGTGGTCCGGTACTCGACGATAAGATTCCTGATGGCGTTGACGACGAAGTTCGACCTTGAGGTGGACCAAATGGACGCGGTAACGGCTTTCCTGCAAGGAAAGCTCAATGACGAAGTAATGCAGCAGCCAGAAGGATTTGCGAAGGACACGACGAAGGTATGCCGGCATCAGATGGCGCTGTACGGCCTGAAGCAATCCAACCGTATCTGGAATCATTAGCTGGATGAGGCGTTACGCGAGCTCGGGCTGGAACAATCGAAGGTCGACCCCTGCCTATACTACAAGAGCGATGAAGGCAGAATGTTGTTCGTTACCATCTATGTGGACAACTTTCTGATCTTCACAAACAATGCAAAACTGAAGAAACGGTTAAAGAAGTTCTTGTGCACGCGGTTCCAGATGAAGGATCTGGGTCAAGCGAAGTTTTGCCTGGTACTTAAGATCAGCAGAGACCAAGAGAATGGTGAGTTGTCCCTCGACCAACAATGCTACATCGAAGACGTGCTGGCCAGGTTCAACATGACGAGAAGTCATCCTGTATCAACTCCGTTTGAAGCCAGCAAGCGGCTGGATAAATCAATGTCACCACGGAACTCGGAAGAAGCAGAGCAGCTGAAGAACGTTCCGTACAAGGAAGCTGTCAGATGTTTGCAGTACATTGCACAGGCAACGCGCCCCGATGTATGCTACGCTGTAAATGCTGTAAGCCAATTCAGCAGCAATCCAGGACGGAAGCGTTGGGAGGCGGTGAAGAGGATTTTTCGATACTTGAAGGGCACGGCAGGCAATCGGCTCCGGCTACACCGATGCCGATTGGGGAGCAGATGTGGACACGCGGCGATCTACGACGGGCTACGAGTTCGTGTTCCATGGTGGTGCCATTTCCTGGAACGTAAAGAAGCAGCCGACGGTGGCCTTATCATCCTGCGAGGCGGAGTATATGGCGTTGTCCAGGACGATCCAGGAAGCGCTATGGTGGAGGAACTCGCTGAAGCAAATCTTCGGTGAGATGACTATTTCGATCTTGTGCGACAACCAATCGGCCATTTGCATCGCCAAGAACGGATCTTTCAACCCGAGGACCAAACACGTGGACATACATTACCGTTTTGTCCACGACGCAATCGATAATGCGTCGGTTGTGGTGAACTACGTAAACACCAAAAAACAAGCTGCTGATGGATTCAGCAAGCCACCTAGTTCAAGCCGGAATCGTGAACCAGAAGTGGTTTCTAGGAATTGAGGATTAGGGAGGAGTGTTCGCGATCAAATAATCCACAATCCATGAGAGTGATCAAGCTCTCTGCATAGCAACCTAAATTTGTTAGAATAAATAAATGTTCTTTCCACTACTATCATTCAACCCAACAAGACGTACTTTGCTATAGTTTCTATTGTTCATGTTTGATCTTACCTTACCAATCAAACTAAGGCCGGTGTGGCCTCTGCTGTACACAGAAGTTGTTTCCATTGTAATCGGTCCATGGCTGTACCTCGCCAGCCTCGCTGTCTGCGGAGGGTCCGCAGGTTGCCTTCTACTTGATCAATCCACCTTGCTCGTTGCGCGCCTCTTCTTCTTGTACCTGTCGGTTTGTTTTTGAGAACCATTTTCACAGGGCTGTCGTCCGACATTCTTACGACATGCCCAGCACATCGTAGTCGACCGATTTTTGCGATGTGTACGATGGGAGGTTCTCCCAGCAACTGGTGCAATTCGTGGTTCCTCCACGTTCCGTCTTCCATCGGCACTCCACCGTAGATCGTACGCAGCACCTTCCGTTCAAAGACACCAAGGACGCGTTGGTCTTCCACTAGCAATGTCCATGTTGCCGTAGAGAACTACCGTTCTAATTAATGTCTTGTAGATGGTCAACTTTGTGGTTCGGTGAACTTTGTTCGATCTTAGCGTCCTTCGGAGTCCAAAGTAGGCACGACTGCCAGCCATAATGCGCCTTTGTATTTCTCTGCTGGTGTCGTTATCGGCGGTCACCAATGCGCCCAGATACACGAATTCGTCTACTACCTCGATTTCATCACCGTCGATCTGAACTTGTTCTAGGAGGCTAACATTTTCTTCTCGTGAGCCTCTTCCCTTCATGTATTTTGTTTTTAACGCTTTAATCACAAGCCCAATCCTACCAGCTTCAGCCTTAAGTCTGATGTACGTTTCCGCCATCGTCTCAAAGTTACGTGCTACGATATCAACGTCGTCGGCGAAGCCAAATAGTTGGACAGACTTCCTGAAGATCGTGCCACTCGTGTCTATCCCAGCTCTTCGAATCACACCCTCCAATGCAATGTTAAACAACAAACACGACAATCCATTACCTTGCCGCAACCCTCTCCGAGATTCGAAGGGACTCGAGAGCGTCCCTGATACTCGGACGACACACATCACTCGATCCATCGTTGCTTTGATGAACCGCGTCAGTTTTTCCGGAAATCCATATTCGTGCATGTTTGATAAATGTATGTATCTATGTTTCTGAAACTATGATATACAGTTTATTACTAGCAGCAGCAAAAAGCATGTTCAGGTCAATCATGGTTTACAATAAGACATGTTTTACAAATCTTCTATAAAGCATTTTCAAAACAAATTATCATCAGTGATTCTGGAAAAGAAGTTGTGTGTTATTTTGGTTAGATTCAGTGTGCTACTGAAACACCCTTACACTTTAAAACTAAGCATCAAATAGTCATCTCCAAGTCAGTGCAAGATCTTCTTAAAAAATGTCCGCATACACTTTATTACTAAAACACTCCACTCTTTTAAATTAAGCATTTTAAATCGATTGCTCGACTAGGGAAGCATAAGGTAAGATGACCAGGTTATTTTCGTTCGATAGGTAAAAACTGTAAGATTAGACTTACGCAGCTCTCTTCCCTATCTCATAAATCATTCGTCACATTTTGTTCTTGAAAAATAGAGGCTGAAATTCTTGCAGTCGTCCAAATTGTTTTATTTCGCAACCATACAAAGGATCGTCCTCACTGAGATTGCCCGTTTTTACTAAATTCAACTACTCTTTGGACCCCAGGGGCATACTCTTTCACCGACAGCATCGAGATTAATTTATTCCGACATTCACCCTCCCATACCTGGCTCCACGCACTGATAGCACCTTTGTTGAAATCAATTAAAAGATGCTTCCCCACTTGGAGAGTTCGCATTCTACCCTGGAGGTAACAGTAATTTCCAGGCCTCCCCTTCATCGATCCAAATCCCTCCCGGTGTGTAATTGTTCGCTTTTTTTCAGCAATTGAATGCCCCGCGAGATCCGTCGTGGTAGCAGAGCAGTAGCAACATTCACCGACTGGTTATGCGTTCTGGTTGTAGGAGGTCGGACGGGCATTGATGAACAGAAGCCGGTTCCAGCTGAGACGATATGCTGCGAGTTATGCTCTTTCACTAACATCTAACTGCACCACTTGTCCAAAGCGGGACCTAAGAGGGTGGTGAAGTCGGCTGTGAAGCGTGAGGAAATGAATGGCCATTTCTGCCCGGTGGCAGGTATATCGCACTAAATAATGCTGCCATCGTAAGTCTCTTCCATCACCAGACATTATCTAATAGAAAAATGATGAATAGGAAGCCTCGGTTTGAAATATCCCAAGCTTCGGATTGGTTGAAGAATATCACGTAATTGCGCATCAATCAATTACCAGGTGAAGTAATTATTGGGGGCAAAACTTGGCATGGCATGGATGGTACGTGCCGAGATTGCCGGTCTTCCGATGGGATAAAGTAATTGCAGAACTTCCAGTGATGATGCGAAATGATGAAATTAAATTTGATTGGTCGAGTCTGGGGGCTGTCAGAAAAGTATTTTAAATAAATTCTTACGCCCGATAATTATTGCAATCAGTGGAACCCATTTCGAGAAATTATTATTTCAAAATGCAGCGGGCTCTTAATTAACTTGCCTGACCGAATGATAAATGGTTTGTCATTGTCTAAGACCAACATCTTCCCATGGCAAATCAAGATCTACTGGATGTCGTAATAATTTAAATCATATTCAGTCTGATTATCTCTGCAGCAACGAGGCCCATGTTTTGCGCAGATTTGCAGTCGTCGTTGACCAGCTGTGCTTAGACACCCTCATCATAATTATGAATCAAAATTTTAATTGATACCTTTCTAAACAGAGCTGTTGAATGCACGTCCTTGAGCTTCCACCAGAACGAGATTGGAACGATATCAGAAATTATGCAAATCCCACGCCTCCAACCGAGACACAACACTAAAACCAACAGTTTCACTTTCGTTGCCGCGTTCCCTCGACTCCGATTTTATCTTGCAGCCAGCTGGAAAGAACCTGGTGGACAACATTCCGAACGTTGTTGGAACTGAAGTAAGTAATCTGTTTCAACTGAAATCCGCCAGCTGCTGTATCAGTCTTAGTTCACTGAGGGAGCGGTTGTGTGACCCAGTTGTGCCTGCCAGGATTTGACTAAATCTACATGCTGTCGATGGTGCTATTTGTCCTCCACAGTTTCTCCACCTACAAGTCAACAGTTGGCAGAAAATTTGTTGAAACGGAGTGACAGCCTGGATTGAAATGATTTATTAATTGTGACAAATTCCAGTGTGATGCGACAGACGAGGAGTTTTCTTTGACTGTTATTTTAGGTCTGCTATGGGAATTTGCCTACACTACCGGTCAATAGTATCGACTCCGTTCGAAAACTATTGCAACGCACACTTGAACATCGCATTACCCTGAAAGGTATCGATTCACTTAGAACAGTAGAGTTTATGATACTATATCTTGAAAGCTTCATTACCAGCAAAAATGTTGGCATCAGCAAAGTTGTTCCGAAGGTCAAGAGCTACTGGAAGGAGGAGAGCATTGTTCGAAATTCAGCCAGAACATGGCGCTAGTCGGCACGTAAAGGAGAACATTTTTAACAAGTTTATATCGTTATTCCAACCACCAAGAAAGTGCGAAATAAATAAATAAATAAATAAATAAATAAATAAATAAATAAATAAATTAATAAATAAATAAATAAATAAATAAATAAATAAATAAATTACTTAATAAATAAATACATATAAATAAAAAAATAAATAATTAAATAAATTAATAGATAAATGAATAAATAAACAAATAAATAGAGATATAAATGAATAAATAAATAAATAAATAAATAAATAAATTGATTAATAAATAAATTAATAAATAAATATATAAAAAATAAATAAATAAATAAATAACTGAATAAATTAATCAATGAATTAAATAAATAAATTAAAAAATGATTCAATTTATAAATAAATATACAAATAAATAAATTTATTAGAAATAATAATCAATTTATTAACAAATAAATATATGTGTAAATTAATAAATCAATAAATGAATAAGTGAATAATACATTCATAAGCAATTAAAAAAAATGCATTAAAAAATTAAAAAAATAATAAATAGAGATATAAACAAATGAATGAAAAAATAAAAACATTAATTTATAAATGCATAAATACATATTAACACATTACATAACATATTAACATACATTACATTACATATTACATATATTGGATTTGTAACTTAAAAATAAATAAATGAATGAATGTATAAACTAAAATATAAATACATAAATAACTTATAAATAAATGAATAAATAAACGAATAAATAATTAAAATATTTTTTATATAATGCTTTCATAAGAATGTTAAAAAAATAATAAAAAAATACAATAATTAATAAATGATTTGAATAATAATTAAATAAATTTGTAATTTAATAACTTGAGCCTCCAGTATGGTTCCAGGAAGACTCTATTTGAGAAGGTGCAAGGAACATACACTGATTGGATTTTGATTGGATTTGGATTGGATTTGGATTGGATTTGGATTGAATTTGGATTGGATTTGGATTGGATTTGGATTGAATTTGGATTGGATTTGGATTGGATTTGGATTGGATTTGGATTGGATTTGGATTGGATTTGGATTGGATTTGGATTGGATTTGGATTGGATTTGGATTGGATTTGGATTGGATTTGGATTGGATTTTGGATTGGATTTGGATTGGATTTGGATTGGATTTGGATTGGATTTGGATTGGATTTGGATTGGATTTGGATTGGATTTGGATTGGATTTGGATTGGATTTGGATTGGATTTGGATTGGATTTGGATTGGATTTGGATTGGATTTGGATTGGATTTGGATTGGATTTGGATTGGATTTGGATTGGATTTGGATTGGATTTGGATTGAATTTGGATTGAATTTGGATTGGATTTGGATTGGATTTGGATTGGATTTGGATTGGATTTGGATTGGATTTGGATTGGATTTGGATTGGATTTGGATTGGATTTGGATTGGATTTGGATTGGATTTGGATTGGATTTGGATTGGATTTGGATTGGATTTGGATTGGATTTGGATTGGATTTGGATTGGATTTGGATTGGATTTGGATTGCATTTGGATTGGATTTGGATTGGATTTGGATTGGATTTGGATTGGATTTGGATTGGATTTGGATTGGATTTGGATTGGATTTGGATTGGATTTGGATTGGATTTGGATTGGATTTGGATTGGATTTGGATTGGATTTGGATTGGATTTGGATTGGATTTGGATTGGATTTGGATTGGATTTGGATTGGATTTGGATTGGATTTGGATTGGATTTGGATTGGATTTGGATTGGATTTGGATTGGATTTGGATTGGATTTGGATTGGATTTGGATTGGATTTGGATTGGATTTGGATTGGATTTGGATTGGATTTGGATTGGATTTGGATTGGATTTGGATTGGATTTGGATTGGATTTGGATTGGATTTGGATTGGATTTGGATTGGATTTGGATTGGATTTGGATTGGATTTGGATTGGATTTGGATTGGATTTGGATTGGATTTGGATTGGATTTGGATTGGATTTGGATTGGATTTGGATTGGATTTGGATTGGATTTGGATTGGATTTGGATTGGATTTGGATTGGATTTGGATTGGATTTGGATTGGATTTGGATTGGATTTGGATTGGATTTGGATTGGATTTGGATTGGATTTGGATTGGATTTGGATTGGATTTGGATTGGATTTGGATTGGATTTGGATTGGATTTGGATTGGATTTGGATTGGATTTGGATTGGATTTGGATTGGATTTGGATTGGATTTGGATTGGATTTGGATTGGATTTGGATTGGATTTGGATTGGATTTGGATTGGATTTGGATTGGATTTGGATTGGATTTGGATTGGATTTGGATTGGATTTGGATTGGATTTGGATTGGATTTGGATTGGATTTGGATTGGATTTGGATTGGATTTGGATTGGATTTGGATTGGATTTGGATTGGATTTGGATTGGATTTGGATTGGATTTGGATTGGATTTGGATTGGATTTGGATTGGATTTGGATTGGATTTGGATTGGATTTGGATTGGATTTGGATTGGATTTGGATTGGATTTGGATTGGATTTGGATTGGATTTGGATTGGATTTGGATTGGATTTGGATTGGATTTGGATTGGATTTGGATTGGATTTGGATTGGATTTGGATTGGATTTGGATTGGATTTGGATTGGATTTGGATTGGTTTGGATTGGATTTGGATTGGATTTGGATTGGATTTGGATTGGATTTGGATTGGATTTGGATTGGATTTGGATTGGATTTGGATTGGATTTGGATTGGATTTGGATTGGATTTGGATTGGATTTGGATTGGTTTGGATTGGATTTGGATTGGATTTGGATTGGATTTGGATTGGATTTGGATTGGATTTGGATTGGATTTTTGGATTGGATTTGGATTGGTTTGGATTGGATTTGGATTGGATTTGGATTGGATTTGGATTGGATTTGGATTGGATTTGGATTGGATTTGGATTGGATTTGGATTGGATTTGGATTGGATTTGGATTGGATTTGGATTGGATTTGGATTGGATTTGGATTGGATTTGGATTGGATTTGGATTGGATTTGGATTGGATTTGGATTGGATTTGGATTGGATTTGGATTGGATTTGGATTGGATTTGGATTGGATTTGGATTGGATTTGGATTGGATTTGGATTGGATTTGGATTGGATTTGGATTGGATTTGGATTGGATTTGGATTGGATTTGGATTGGATTTGGATTGGATTTGGATTGGATTTGGATTGGATTGGATTGGATTTGGATTGGATTTGGATTGCATTTGGATTGTATTGGATTTGGATTGGATTTGGATTGGATTTGGATTGGATTTGGATTGGATTTGGATTGTTGGATTTGGATTGGATTTGGATTGGATTTGGATTGGATTTGGATTGGATTTGGATTGGATTTGGATTGGATTTGGATTGGATTTGGATTGGATTTGGATTGGATTTGGATTGGATTTGGATTGGATTTGGATTGGATTTGGATTGGATTTGGATTGGATTTGGATTGGATTTGGATTGGATTTGGATTGGATTTGGATTGGATTTGGATTGGATTTGGATTGGATTTGGATTGGATTTGGATTGGATTTGGATTGGATTTGGATTGGATTTGGATTGGATTTGGATTGGATTTGGATTGGATTTGGATTGGATTTGGATTGGATTTGGATTGGATTTGGATTGAATTTGGATTGGATTTGGATTGGATTTGGATTGAATTTGGATTGGATTTGGATTGGATTTGGATTGGATTTGGATTGGATTTGGATTGGATTTGGATTGGATTGGATTGGATTGGATTTGGATTGGATTTGGATTGGATTTGGATTGGATTTGGATTGGATTTGGATTGGATTTGGATTGGATTTGGATTGGATTTGGATTGGATTTGGATTGGATTTGGATTGGATTTGGATTGGATTTGGATTGGATTTGGATTGGATTTGGATTGGATTTGGATTGGATTTGGATTGGATTTGGATTGGATTTGGATTGGATTTGGATTGGATTTGGATTGGATTTGGATTGGATTTGGATTGGATTTGGATTGGATTTGGATTGGATTTGGATTGGATTTGGATTGGATTTGGATTGGATTTGGATTGGATTTGGATTGGATTTGGATTGGATTTGGATTGGATTTGGATTGGATTTGGATTGGATTTGGATTGGATTTGGATTGGATTTGGATTGGATTTGGATTGGATTTGGATTGGATTTGGATTGGATTTGGATTGGATTTGGATTGGATTTGGATTGGATTTGGATTGGATTTGGATTGGATTTTTGGATTGGTTGGATTGGATTTGGATTGGATTTGGATTGGTTGGATTGGATTTGGATTGGTTTGGATTGGTTTGGTTGGTTTGGATTGGTTTGGATTGGATTTGGATTGGATTTGGATTGGATTTGGATTGGATTTGGATTGGATTTGGATTGGATTTGGATTGGATTTGGATTGGATTTGGATTGGTTTGGATGGATTTGGATTGGATTTGGATTGGATTTGGATTGGATTTGGATTGGATTTGGATTGGATTTGGATTGGATTTGGATTGGATTTGGATTGGATTTGGATTGGATTTGGATTGGATTTGGATTGGATTCGGATTGGATTTGGATTGGATTTGGATTGGATTTGGATTGGATTTGGATTGGATTTGGATTGGATTTGGATTGGATTGATAGGATTGGATTTGGATTGGATTTGGATTGGTTTGGATTGGATTTTGGATTGGATTGGATTTGGATTGGATTTGGATTGGATTTGGATTGGTTTGGATTGGATTTGGATTGGTTTGGATTGGATTTGGATTGGATTAGGATTGGTTTGGATTGGATTTGGATTGGATTTGGATTGGATTTGGATTGGATTTGGATTGGATTTGGATTGGATTTGGATTGGATTTGGATTGGATTAGGATTGGATTTGGATTGGATTAGGATTGGTTTAGGATTGGATTGGATTGGTTGGATTGGATTTGGATTGGATTTGGATTGGATTTGGATTGGATTTGGATTGGATTTGGATTGGATTTGGATTGGATTTGGATTGGATTTGGATTGGATTGGATTTGGATTGGATTTGGATTGGATTTGGATTGGATTTGGATTGGATTTGGATTGGATTTGGATTGGATTTGGATTGGATTTGGATTGGATTTGGATTGGATTTGGATTGGATTTGGATTGGATTTGGATTGGATTTGGATTGGATTTGGATTGGATTTGGATTGGATTTGGATTGGATTTGGATTGGATTTGGATTGGATTTGGATTGGATTTGGATTGGATTTGGATTGGATTTGGATTGGATTTGGATTGGATTTGGATTGGATTTGGATTGGATTTGGATTGGATTTGGATTGGATTTGGATTGGATTTGGATTGGATTTGGATTGGTTTGGATTGGTTTGGATTGGATTTGGATTGGATTTGGATTGGTTTGGATTGGATTTGGATTGGATTTGGATTGGTTTGGATTGGATTTGGATTGGATTTGGATTGGATTTGGATTGGATTTGGATTGGATTTGGATTGGATTTGGATTGCATTTGGATTGGATTTGGATTGGATTTGGATTGGATTTGGATTGGATTTGGATTGGATTTGGATTGGATTTGGATTGGATTTGGATTGGATTTGGATTGGATTTGGATTGGATTTGGATTGGATTTGGATTGGTTTGGATTGGTTTGGATTGGTTTGGATTGGTTTGGATTGGTTTGGATTGGTTTGGATTGGATTGATTGGTTGGATTATTTGGATTGGTTTGGATTGGATTATTTGGATTGGTTTGGATTGGTTTGGATTGTTTGGATTGGATTTGGATTGGTTTGGATTGGTTTGGACTGGATTGGATTGGTTGGATGGTTTGGTTGGTTGGATTGGTTTGGTTGGTTGGTGGTTTGGATTGGTTGGTGGTTTGGATTGGTTTGGATTGGTTGGATTGGATTTGTTGGTTGGTGGTTGGATTGGTTTGGATTGGTTTGGTTGGTTGGATGGTTTGGACTGGATTTGGATTGGTTTGGATTGATTTGGATTGGTTTGGACTGGATTTGGATTGGATTTGGATTGGATTTGGATTGGATTGGATTGGATTTGGATGGATTTGGATTGGTTTGGATTGGTTTGGACTGGATTTGGACTGGATTTGGATTGGATTTGGATTGGATTTGATTGGATTTGGATTGGATTTTTGGATTGGATTTGGATTGGATTTGGATTGGATTTGGATTGGATTTGGATTGGATTTGGATTGGATTTGGATTGGATTGGTGGATATATTTGGATTGGTTTGGATTGGATTTGGATTGGTTTGGATTGGTTGGATTGGTTTGGATTGGATTTGGATTGTTTGGATTGGATTTGGATTGGATTTGGATTGGATTTGGATTGGATTGGATTGGATTTGGATTGGATTTGGATTGGATTTGGATTGGATTTGGATTGGTTTGGATTGGTTTGGATTGGATTTGGATTGGATTTGGATTGGATTTGGATTGGATTTGGATTGGATTTGGATTGGATTTGGATTGGATTTGGATTGGATTTGGATTGGATTTGGATTGGATTTGGATTGGATTTGGATTGGATTTGGATTGGATTTGGATTGGATTTGGATTGGATTTGGATTGGATTTGGATTGGATTTGGATTGGATTTGGATTGGATTTGGATTGGATTTGGATTGGATTTGGATTGGATTTGGATTGGATTTGGATTGGATTTGGATTGGATTTGGATTGGATTTGGATTGGATTTGGATTGGATTTGGATTGGATGGTGGATTGGATTTGGATTGGATTTGGATTGGATTTGGATTGGATTTGGATTGAATTTGGATTGGATTTGGATTGGATTTGGATTGGATTTGGATTGGATTTGGATTGGATTTGGATTGGATTTGGATTGGATTTGGATTGGATTTGGATTGGATTTGGATTGGATTTGGATTGGATTTGGATTGGATTTGGATTGGATTTGGATTGGATTTGGATTGGATTTGGATTGGATTTGGATTGGATTTGGATTGGATTTGGATTGGATTTGGATTGGATTTGGATTGGATTTGGATTGGATTTGGATTGGATTTGGATTGGATTTGGATTGGATTTGGATTGGATTGGATTGGATTGGATTGGATTGGATTTGGATTGGATTTGGATTGGATTTGGATTGGATTTGGATTGGATTTGGATTGGATTTGGATTGGATTTGGATTGGATTTGGATTGGATTGGATTTGGATTGGATTTGGATTTTGGATTGGATTTGGATTGGATTTGGATTGGATTTGGATTGGATTTGGATTGGATTTGGATTGGATTTGGATTGGATTTGGATTGGATTTGGATTGGATTTGGATTGGATTTGGATTGGATTTGGATTGGATTTGGATTGGATTTGGATTGGATTTGGATTGGATTTGGATTGGATTTGGATTGGATTTGGATTGGATTTGGATTGGATTTGGATTGGATTTGGATTGGATTTGGATTGGATTTGGATTGGATTTGGATTGGATTTGGATTGGATTTGGATTGGATTTGGATTGGATTTGGATTGGATTTGGATTGGATTTGGATTGGATTTGGATTGGATTTGGATTGGATTTGGATTGGATTTGGATTGGATTTGGATTGGATTTGGATTGGATTTGGATTGGATTTGGATTGGATTTGGATTGGATTTGGATTGGATTTGGATTGGATTTGGATTGGATTTGGATTGGATTTTGGATTGGATTTGGATTGGATTTGGATTGGATTTGGATTGGATTTGGATTGGATTTGGATTGGATTTGGATTGGATTTGGATTGGATTTGGATTGGATTTGGATTGGATTTGGATTGGATTTGGATTGGATTTGGATTGGATTTGGATTGGATTTGGATTGGATTTGGATTGGATTTGGATTGGATTTGGATTGGATTTGGATTGGATTTGGATTGGATTTGGATTGGATTTGGATTGGATTTGGATTGGATTTGGATTGGATTTGGATTGGATTTGGATTGGATTTGGATTGGATTTGGATTGGATTTGGATTGGATTTGGATTGGATTTGGATTGGATTTGGATTGGATTTGGATTGGATTTGGATTGGATTTGGATTGGATTTGGATTGGATTTGGATTGGATTTGGATTGGATTTGGATTGGATTTGGATTGGATTTGGATTGGATTTGGATTGGATTTGGATTGGATTTGGATTGGATTGGATTTGGATTGGATTTGGATTGGATTTGGATTGGATTTGGATTGGATTTGGATTGGATTTGGATTGGATTTGGATGGGATTTGGATTGGATTTGGATTTTTTACCACCAACATGATTCTTGACTTTCGCTTCTCTGAGCCAGGTTTTATTCTTGGTGAAACGTTCGTGACTTATCTCACCACGGACCAGATTCTCATGAATTAGCAAGTTTCAGAGAATCAGCGGAACACGTACATGATCACACATCTTCTATTCATCTATTTTAAATCTGATTTCAGATGAGATTAAAATGTTTCGTTTCTTTATAGTAACTGCCATATAAACTTCAAAGGGCCAGTGCAGTTCGCACCCAACTGAGTTAGAATTTTGGGAGAATGATCAAGACGTGATTTTCAATCAACTTAACTGAAAAAAGTGTTACCGTTAAAAAAGATTTTTTACGGATCGGAGCTCTTAATCACAGATTTTAGGGAAGATCTATAATTCCACTATATTTAAGAATTTATCAGACTTTTCAGATGTACTTTCAAGAAGTTTTGAGCATTGTTGAAAGTTGGAATATCTTAACAACAATTCTATATCTTTTCCAAAAAATTTAAGGACTAATTTAAAAATTCGCGAGTTTCTCAGAAGTTCTACGCATTAAAGGAATCATCCATAAAAGCTTGCCCCAACATAATTGCATCACTTAGGCATCGTAAATTGCAAAACACTGCATTGATTCTATAATTTTAGTTACAGAAAAAAATAATACAAACCATCCTCTGCTTAAGCGGCGCACGAGTGATGTAAACAAACCGTACGATTCCTTGTTGCCGCAGAGAGGAAAAAAAGAAACAGAACTCCCTCGTAATCAATCGTTCGATAGCCGTGAATTAAAAGAAACAGAATAAGCATCAGGCAAACCGTGCCGAGTAGCTAGTGGTAATCGCTCAGGTGAATTGTTTTTTCACACTTGCCCATTGCGGCGCGATGGCTAACTCGGCGGCCGGAGTCCGTCCCACAAATGCCAACCCAAACCATGTTGTTTACACATCGAACGCATTTTACTTATATTGCGTAGTAATCACACTTACATGATTGCAAAACCGTTACCTAAATTGCTGCCATGTTTTAATTAGTCTCCTCTCACCCTGCGCCCGGCCGCCGCCTGGTGGTGTCAGAGCCAGACAGGCCTGTGACGACAACAGATGAGCGAGAATCGGTCGGGTGAAGGTGCAAAATTATAACTGCACTTCCTCTGCTGCGGCGCGAAAACTATTTAGTGATGGTCGCATTCGTTGTCGATTCGCGCCGATCCCGCATGCCCGTTCCCGGCGGTGGGTAGCTGCTCAATCGGGTGGCAGTGATCTTGTAATATGTAGGCAAACTTACAACCTTCCCCGGCTGCACTTTGGGTTCAGAAACAGATGAAGCGGTAGTTGTCGTGGCGAAAGAACTAGTAGCAGTGATTACCGACGTTGGCTGCCTGTAACTAGAGCCGAACAAGTTGCAACATCGAACGGGTCTCGTGTCCCTTTCCGATGTGCCCTGCGGGCCAACGGTAGTCCTAGTGGTGGTTTGTCGATGTCTCTAGTTACACAGGTCTTCTCGTTCTTGGTCTTGCTTTCGTTATCCGGCAAAGATCAATTTCTCCCGAGGTGCTATTACGCTGAAGGAGAGAGTTGATTGGCGAGAAAACAGTCAGGCAAGACAGGCCGTAGGAAAACCAAACAAGAACTTTCATTGAGTGGAGGCTGCAAAAGAGTGTTTTCTAACACGGGATGCGTAAGACAGATTGCCTTTGCTGTAGTTGTTCTTATCGCCATGTACAGGTATACTTGTTGAGATTGAAAAAGTGGTTCTCCTCCGGGATTTTCGTTCTTGCGACGTAGAACGGATGGGTGATGATGATGATGCGTCATTGACGAGTCGAGACACCATATATTCCTCTTTCTTTCCGCACAGCTGCGACAAGTGTGTCTATTACGTTCCGCGACCGGTATGTCCATGGGCGAAAATAAGTCGTGAGACCTGATTGAGACGAGGGTCAATGAACGCAGTTCTCGCGTGATGTAGTTCTTCCGCAGAGAATGTAAGAAGGAATGCAGCATGTTCACCAGTGGATGAGTCATAAGGGGGCTTTTGAGCATTTTCATCCTTATTGAAAAACATGACTATCAGCCTGTCGTTTATACAGAAAAAATCGATCCCCTAGACGTTTGACGAACAGCTCAAGGTCCCTTCTTTGTCTATGATTAGACAGGAACGAAGAACTAAACAACTCGTCGACAGTAGCCATCAGATCTGATCGACTGACGCCTGGCAGCTATCATTCGTCTTTGTTAGTCGGACCATTACGATGATCCACGTGTGTAGACATAATAACACCCATACAGAGGGTATGATACTCGCAAATTGATGACGAAGCGTGATAATACCAACGCGAATCGACGCACATCGATTCCTGGTCCGGCGCTTCTCGGAAGTTTTGCGCCGTTTTTTGATCCGTCTATAGGCGTATGATCTCTTCCTGAAGGTAATCAATGGGAATGGAGTCAATTTGGCGGTTATGCTTGAGGTCGAACCATTTACGTTTGCAAAGGTTACTGAAGAAGTATGAAAAAAAAAGTTAAATCCTCCTCGAATTTATGTATAGCATTGAATCAAATAATTCAAATTATGTTAAAAAAATAATACTTACCTATTAAGCAGCATCCAAAACGCAATGAATACAAGCTTAATTCATTGTGAACTATAACTTAATGAGAAGTTTTGGTAACAGGATTGGTCAAATTACATCTGCAGGTTACTTAACTGAGTTCTCCCTTAACTTCGTCGGAACAAAGCAACACCATGTTGGATTCCCGATCTGAACCAGGAATTTTCCGTGAAGGGAAGTTTCTCGACTACTTTGGCATATGGTATGGTTTTCCTTGCTACTCAATCAAACCAATGCAATAAATGGTAAATGCCCAACTAACATCGGTGTTGAATTAGAGCTTGTTCAAACAAATTTGGAGAAGCTATTCAGCTATTCTAGAAGAAACAGCTGAATAGCTTCTCCAAATTTGCCTGAACAAGCTCTAATTCAACACCGATGTTTGTTGGGTGGCTCTGTAAGCTCTTTATAAATAACCGTGGAAATGTATTAGAAAAACTTAATATGTGCAAAAGCAGCCTCCAAGCAAATTGTAAAATGCAATAAATCTGAAATGCCAAGAAGTAAAACAAAACTACTTCACGAATATTAATAATTTGGTCTTAAGCGTTTGACTTACTAAGGCTCAAGTTATTTTATATCCGAATGCACTGATTATTTTGAAGCAGCGCTCCTAGTGGTCGGGTCTGGAAAGTTTTGACAGTAGTTTGATTTGAAATGTTTATTTTTCCAGTGCTCAAAAGTTCGTCACGATTCATTTAAAATCAAACATGTTCTCAAACATTTCCGTAAGTGGCATACAATCGATCGATAGGATCATAGCAAAAGCCGTAGAGGCACTAAGGGCATCTTCAGCAGTGGTCTATTTTTGGAACAACTGTATACTTGATTTGTATCTGCAAAACTTGAATAGAATCAGCTAAAGTAGACCAAAATCGTCCAAAATATTTCTTGTTGTTTAACCCGCCAACACCTCTCATCCTGTCAATCATTCAACATCAGAGGTCAGAAGTTTTTTTTTCACAGATCGCAGATTTTTTGCGAAATTTTTGCTTTGGATTGGTTTGACCAAATAATTTTTACTCCCAGTAGTGCGTCGTTAGCATACGAAGAGAAGTATACTTGCTCTTCGGTTTTGCTGAATGTGATGTTGTGAATATGCATTTCATTTAAACCATATTAGGTAATGCTGATTTTTAATTTGGCAGTGGAAAAACAAGAGTTGAAACGGAGAGGGTCATGTCCTGGAAGACGCCTCAACCTCAACCGAGATTTCCGTATCGGTCATCGGAAGCTGGACTACTTTAGCGACACACCAACCTATGACGAGAAGCACTTTTAGCGTCATTTCCGCAGGCCAAGGAAGATGTACTTGGACATTATGCGACAACTAGAGTCATCTGATGACTTTTTCCAGCTAAGTTGCGATGCAGCGGGAAAATTCGGCCTGAGCCTGTTACTAAAGTGCACTGCAGCCTTACGGATGTTGGCATACGGTTTCTGAGCTAGTTTTCTCGACGAAAATGTGAGGATTGGGGAGTCAATTTTTGCAAAGCTATCCTGAAGACTTACGGCCCGTAGTATTTGCATCCCACAACACCGGAAGAGGTGAAAAAACTGATGAACGAAAATGCTTCTCTGAAATTCGAAAAAAATTGCATAAATTCCGTGAACTTCCCAGAAACTCAGGAAACTTATCAGAAGTCCAGGATACTTCTAAGAAGTTCAGGAAACTTCCTAAAAGTTTTGCGATTCTCCCTGATGTTTCAGGAACATCCCATAAAATCAGGGAACTTTCCAGAAAGACAGGGAACATCCCAGAAGTTAAAGGTTCTTCCCATAAGTTCAGGCAACTTCCCTGAAATTCAGGGTGTTTCCCATACATTTAGGTAATTTTCTAAAAATTCAGAGAGCTTCACATGAGTTAAGGAAACTTCTTAAATGTTAAGGGTCCTTCTCAGAATCTCAGGAAACTATCCAGAAATTCAGAAAGCTTCCCAGAGTTTCAAAAAAATTATCGAAATATTTGGGAATTTTTCAGAAGTTCATAGAACTACCCAAGATGTTCAGGGAACTTCCCAGAATTTCAGGGAACTTCCCAAAACGTTTAGGGAACTTTCCAGAAAATTAGAGAACATCCGTTCAGTATTTTTTTATAAAATTCATGAAGTTTTTCAAAAGTTTTCGAACCATCCTTTTCAGAAGTTAACGAAACTTCCCAGAATCGGGGAACTTTCCAGAATTTCAGAAAACATCCCAGGAATTCAGGAAACTTCTTTTTGAGCATTCTCAAAAGTTTAGGAAAAATTCCAAGGATTTTTACAAAAGTTTAGGGAGCTTCCTAAGTGTTCGGGGATCTTTCCAGAAGCGCAAGAATTCCAATAGTTCAGGAAACATCCCAGAAGCTCAGGGTGCTTATGTTTTTAGTAGAACTTAGATTTCTTACTACTCGATAATTTTTCGTACCGAACCAAAAACGAGAATCAGAAAATCAACTAAAGGGTGTCCACGATGAAATTGCCACACACAAAATTGATTCGCAAAATTCGAGTTTTCATCCGATTGCCATCAAATTTTCAGGGATTGAGAAATAACTATTAAACTTCATTTTACCATTTTACTCGTATTTTATTTACAGTCCATACGCAAATGCCCGCACCTTGGCCTTAACCCCGGCCATAAGATTCTGTACAACCTGTGAATCAACCGTTTTTTGCATGTAAACCCATACTTTCTTCAGTTCCTCAACTGTCTTCACTACCTTAGGTCGTTTAAGAAGGTGCTGCTTCATAATCGCCCAGTACTTCTCGATGGGGCGGAGCTCCGGAGTGTTGGGAGGGTTGAACATTTTCGGCACGAAATTGACCTCATTGTCCGCATACCACTTCAGCACGTCCTTGGAGTAGTGGCATGAGGCCAAATCCGGCCAGAAGATTGTTGGGACGTTGTGGGCCTTCAGGAGAGGAAGAAACCGCTTCTGGAGGCACTCTTTTATGTACACCTATCCGTTCATCGTGTCCTGGGTCACGAAAGGTGCACTCCGCTTCCCGCACGTGCAGATGGCTTGCCAAACCAGGAATTTCTTCGCAAATTTGGACATCTTCTGAGTGCGGACATGCTCCGGAACGCTGAACTTATCTTTGGCCGTGAAAAACAGGTTGCCGGGGATCTGTTTGAAGTCGGCCTTCACATATGTTTCGTCGTCCATGATGCAGCATTCAACTTTCGTCAGCATGTTGAGGTACAACTTCCTGGCACGGGTTTTGGCGGACTTGTTCTGCTTCTCGTCGCAATTAGGGGCCTTTTGTACCTTGAACGTTCGAAGCCCAGCCTTAGTTTTGGCCTTCTGGACAAAACTTCGGCTTAGGTGCAGCTTCTTAGCCACATCCCGAACGGAGGCGTTCGGATTTCGGTTGAAGGCCCCAACTAAGCGGTTGTGATTTTTTGTGTTGTACGGAATACTTTTTTCTTCACTTCTGGGCTTCCGATCGGTGGTCAACCGTTCCTCAAACCGCTTAATCACTCGCGACACCGTGGAATTCGTGATTCCCAACGTTTTAGCGATGGAACGATGCGAGAGATCCTTGTTCTCGTGATGAATGCGCAAGATTTTGTCACGCACGAGCTGTTCTTTCGACTCCATTTCCGCGAGTTTTGATCACAGGACTTTAAAACTCGCAGGATGTAAAAAATGCACTATGAACTAAATCCACCCAAATTTTCATTAAATTGTACCCAACGGTTAAAAAGTTAGAGCAATTTCATAGTGTGGCAATTTCATCGTGGACACCCTTTACTCTTTTTATGTTTAATCAATTTCGTGGTATTTCCATCATAGCAAAATCTTGGTGATTCTTAAAAGTTCTTTTCATGTTTAACAACATCTCGGAAACACAATTTATTTCACAGAAACTCCAACTTAATAAAAGTTTTACAAATTGACCAATTTCCCAGATTATTTTAAATTTCTCGTTAATTTTTAAAATATTTGTGATGTACTGCTTTTAATCATGAAAGTTCAAACAACTTCAGTGAAGCTAAATCTGATTCTCAAGGTTCCGGTAGTTTCCAGAAAATTGCTCCTTTTCCTTGGATGATCAGCAAGCTTTTTGGAAGTTCAACCAAGTTTCCCGATACGTTGAGCATTTTTCGGCAATTCAATGGACTTCTTGAAACTTCCAATAAGTTTATTCAACTTCCGAGAAGCTTAATCAACTTCTGTCAAGTTCATTAAATATCCACCCAATCTTCTAGGTGATACAACCACAACAAATTAAAGGGTGTTTCGATGAAAATTTGGTCGACTTAAGTTTAAACTTGACGCATTTCATTTCATCGTGCATTAAAATTTTTTGCACATCTCGCATTGTGAAGATGTGTGCGTGTAGCATCGTACCTCTATTTTGATTTTGAGATTAGCACTTCAGTTATCAAAATGTCGTCGAAGGAAGAGAAGCAACGCATCAAAATTTTGCACGTTCATGGCGAAGATCCAAACTACCCTCGCGCCGCAAGTTGGCGAAATTGTCGAATGTGGCTAAATCAACTGTAACCAAAGCATTAAAAGTGTTTGGTGATTTTTTGTCGACAGCCAAGAAAGCTGGATCGGGGGAAATCGAAAGCCGGAGGCCACAGCGACGACAAAAAGAGCTGCCCGCTGTTTCGAGCGGAACCCCAACCTCTCCGTCCGAGATGTCGCAAAGAAGCTGGAAGTGGCGCCTTCAACAGTGGATAGAGCTAAACAACGAGCTGAACTGTCAACTTACAAGAAAGTGGTCGCCAAATCGCGACGATAAACAAAACACTTCGGCCAAAGCACGATCGCGAAAGTTGCACACGACGATGCTGACGAAGTTTGATTGCGTGGTACAGGACGATGAAACTTACGTCAAGGCAGACTTTAAACAGCTTCCAGGACAGGAATTTAACACTGCAACCGGACGGAGAAAGGTGGCAGATATTTTCAAGCACATTAAACTTTCAAAGTTCGCGAAGAAATATTGAGTGTAGCTGGCCATCTGTACCTGTGGCTTGAAGAGCAACGTTTACATTGTTACCAGATTCTACAAAAACGTCTACTGCCTTTCCTGAAGCGACACAATTGTTCCGTTCTGTTTTGGCTGGATTTGGCATCTTGCCATTACGGAAAAAAGGCCATGGAGTGGTACGCCGCCATCAACGTGCAGGTGGTTCCCAAGGACAAGAACCCTCCCAACACGCCAGAGCTCCGCCCAATTGAGAAATACTGGGCTATTGTCAAGTGGAACCTTAAAAGGACTCAAAAAGCTGTTGTGAGCGAGAAACAGTTCAAGGCAAACTGGCGTTCTTCGGCGAATAGAGTGGACAAGGAGACTGTACAAAATCCTATGGCAGGTTTTAAACGAAAGCACCGGCAATTCACATTCGGTAAAAAGGAACCCGAATAAAAAAGTATAAAAGATTGACAGAAAAATGTATTGTAACCATACAATAGAATCAATAGTATGTACAATTGATCGTATTGTTCGCGATAATAAGATAACATTAGGACTCACTGTTTCTACAATAGAATCTATTGTAAATTGAAACATCGGCAATAGAATAACAACCCCCTTATTATTATGTTATGTATCTTAACAATAAAAAATATCACTTTGTTCTGAACAAATTTGAGTTAATAACTATTAATTGTATTGTTTCACTTATGTTCAAAATTCTAGCATATGAGGTGTATTGTAGATCTATTGTAATTAAAATGTGCTTTTTTGATTTCTCTGATACATGAACAGTAAGATTCATGGTCGGCAATACATTTTGTTGTTATTGTATATCATCAAATTGTAATTGTATCGTCATTTTTATCCGGGAAGCTTAGCCAAATACTTCTTCTGTACTCTGTTTTAACTGAACTTGAAAAAGAAAAAGAATTTGACTTATTAATAAAAACTTTGATCGACTCACACACATTACTGTTTGACCAAATTTTGATCGGAACACCCTTTACTAATACCCTTTTAAGCTAAAAAAAACTTCTTTTTCTTTAGTACAGGTACGCGTTGATACAAGTGCAAATGCGGTAGTTAACTAATTAGCCGCCCATCGTAACAGTCCGCCTCACATCTGTTGTTGCTCCAAAACATTCAAAAAAGGCAACTATTTGTTGTCTTTGGAAATAGTTTCATTCCGTGTGGAACTTCAGGAGAATTGGCAGTTGAAATATTGCTGAAGTTGTTTTCAGTCATGGGAATCAATGTTCCCGTTTTACTGAAAAAACTTTACGATCTCACTGCCATAAATCTATGGAATATTAAATAATGCTCCGAGAGCACTAATGTGACAGAGCTCTCTTTGCGCATAAGAGAGTTCGAAACAAATTTTAGACAAACACAGAATTCTACTTCATATTCTTAATGAAATGTTTTAATGTACCCAAAAATGCACTAATAAATAACACACGTTTTGTTTTCAGTTTTAGTTTTCTTTAATTGAATTGAAAAGTGAAAGAAAGTTTACTGAAGTCCATATTCGTATAATATTTTCAACACAATAAAACTCAATTTTGGATTATTTTTACTGTCGATTCGTTTTTAACGAATAGTTAATTTCACTCAGCATTGAGTCTCTTCGGAAAAATCAAAATTGGATACTTCGTAAATAACTCAATTATGATTGGTTTTACTCTGCTGTCAAAATGAGTTAAAATGACTCAATTTTGGTACTTTGGTTTCTCCGTGAACGAATGGCGGCTGGTCGGCACCAATACTATCGCCCCGGGGTCGTTATGTGATGGCACCAACACACTGGCCAGGTGTTTTGTTTTGCGAATGATTGCCTATTTCAAGCCAAACATTGCATTAGGTCCTATGTAACATTTGTGTCAACTCGAGAAAAATAGGATTGAAAATTTAAATTTGGTTTTTAAATCGTTATTGCAACTTTATACCCCGTTCGCACTACAACCTATATTACGTAATATAGAGTATCTTGACATCAAATGCCATGCAAGTTATTTCCAGTGAAAACTAAATGTGTAGATGCTGGTATCAAGATACTCTATATCACGTAATATAGGTTGTAGTGCGAGCGGGCTGTTATCGTGTAATCTTTAATTTTTGAATGGTTTTCTACGTAAAACGTTGTCAAGATTACAAAGAAAATGTTGGTTTTGACGTTTAAGATGATTCTAGTTGTGTAATTGATACATATGTTACTTAGGACCTATTACATTTACATTTGTAGATTGGACCTTTGGGATTGGTCTTTTCCCAAGTTAGAATGTACATTGGACTATTTTGATTGCGATAAGAACTAATAGAATAACGTTCACATTAGCCCCCTTTTAGCTTTATTTTTGTACTCTTGTACCGCCTCATCTTTGCAATTAGCAAACATTTAATTAAAAAGTTGTCTATTGTATTAGAGAACCCCAACAACTTGCTACATATTTATTCAATCGGATTATTGTAACATTATTGTATAGTTACGATAAAAACTTGTTCTTTAGCGTAAACGGCAGGACTATATAGGGTTAGAGTACAAACTGTATGACCTGATGCTAGTTTTAGACCAAAGTTTATAAAATTAAAACTGCTGGTTAACATATCACGCAAATCGTTCTTTTTATACTTGATTTACATACTTAAGTATCTTGGGGGATCTCCTAGGAGTGTGTGCATAACAATGGCAATTCGTATTTCACCCAGCAAATAGGTTTGAAAACAGGCATAAAAATGTTTGAAATTTTCGTAAAAAAGGACGAAACTAGCTTACCGTGCAATAACGGATCAACGCATCTGATGTTGTTATTTTTATGCCTTCTGCAACGCAACAAAGCTCAAATAAGAAAATAAGATGCATTGGTCCTTTATTAATTGAGATTTGTGCCGATTTGTGAGATTTCCGTATGAATAAATATGTAGCCAGATGTTGGAGTTCTTAAATATGATGGGCTACTGTTTGCTAATTACAAGAATTAAAGGGCACAAGAGTACAAAATTCAAGCTAATAGAGAAGTAATGCGAACATTATTTTACTTGTGCATACTGCAATCACAATAGTCCAATGTACATTCTAATTTGACAGAAGACCAATCTCACAGGTCCAATCTACAAATGCCAATGCAATAGGTCCTAAGTAACAAATGTATCAATTACACGCCTAGAATCACCGTAAACACCAAAGTCAACATTTTATTTGTAATCCTGACGACGTTTTACGTTGAAAACCATACAAAAAATAAAGATTACACGATTAAGTTGCAATCACAATTAAAAAAAAAGAAATATTAAAATTTTCGATCCTTTTTTTTCGATTTTACAAAAATGTTGCTTGAAGTAGTTGAATATTATCCATACGAACGAGGAACTTTTTGCTTGATTACATTCTTCGAACAATTTGAACACACGTTTTTAGAAGACAAAATGTAGGTCCTATGTACATCTGTCAAAATTTTAGACACATATTGTACATTGGACAAACGGCTGACAAAAGTCCCATGTTCAGAGCTGTGCAATATCAGACGGAAGGTACATTGGACATTTTGTTATCGGGTCGTATTTTTAAAATTTTTTATCTTAGAGCATAATTTCAAAATGATTCATAGAAAAGTAATAGCTTTCTATCCAAATCGATATTCAACTCGATTGTGTTTATATTGTTACTTAGGATTTAATTCAGTGTTTGGCTTGATTTCTGCAATTGGATACCGGATCAAACATTCAGCTTAGTTTTGTATTTGAATATTACGACTTCGGTGGTGAAGAAATCTAGGGACTTTTTTTTCATTCGGGCGAATCTAACATTGAGAGACTCTCTTATATATTTCAATCACCTTTGCGTTTCTCATTCTACTATTTGTAGAGTATGCTAGCCAGCACTGTTGTGTTTTGATCTGAACAAAAGAATCCCTCGAAAGTTTTATAATGACACTGTAATAAATGAATGCGAGCGAGAGAGGAGAAAATCTCTCATTATTAGATTCGCCCTATTGAAAAAAGTTCCTAGAAATATTACAAATTTGAATGGTTTATGGGAGCAAATGCGCTGTGCGGCATATCGTTTTTACTTTTTCTGTCTGTTTCTTTTTTCGTCTACTTAGGGTTTTGTGCGTTTTTGCTATTCGATATGTATAATAGCTATCTGGCGTGCCGCCATGTTTTCGAAGCCAACATCTCAAACATTACAAATGTCACAAATGTTTGTTTTGATCGTTTAATTACCATCGCGTTCCAAGCAGTTTAACTGTTTTAAACGATTTAAACTAATTTTATGTTTAAAAGTTCGTTCGGTTAGTAAAGTGCATTGTCATCGTCGCGGTTTGCCACATAACAAAAACTATGAAATGCTTTGTATCAACATGTAGCACTGATTTTCACAGATACAAGTACCAGAATGGTGAGCAGCAGGAGTATTTTTCGGAGCATCGATTTCCTAAAGATTTCAAACGGAAATTGCAAAAGCTGATAACAATGTTTATGACCTTCATGCGATTAATTTTAACTCCATCCGGGTATGCTCAAGAAACTTCCTCGATACAGATTTCAACTTTAAAAATGGAAAGGGAGTGCTGAATAAGACTGCAAGACCTCTAGTTTTTGGAAGTTTCCCTAATCTGGCTAGCTCCATAGAGTATGTACGATTTGCATGTTTTATTCATGATTAAAATTAATAATTTTTCATGTACAGTCAGCTTCATGATTTCGGATTTTATGAAATCCAGGATAATCCTCGGGACAGCCATCACAGAAATACTCAACCTCCTAATTTGGCAGAGTTGATTGTTCCACCAACTCCAAAACGTAGGAGGCACATGTGTATTTAAATTGTTTAGAGGCCACATCGAAAATGTTGTGTATTTATTGTGGCATTGTTAGAATCTTAAGAAATGCTGGAGATATTAAAAATAAAAATGTTTCACCTGAAGAAGCCTTAAGCGTCCTTTAAAAAGTTCAAGTGCAACTTGCGAGTTCGCAAAAGACTGTGAAATTGCTGAGAGGACAAAATAAACGGTTGAGAGATAGGTTGAGCAGCATGCAGGAGCTTTTAAACATCGTTGCAACAAAAAACTTGTTGTCCAAAAACTTGTAGTTCCACGTTACAGGTAAGCAAGCATCAGTTCGAACACCTCGGAGTAAGATTGTCAAAAAGTACTACCTTCACGTTAATTTCTCTTGCACTCCTCGTCAAACCAGGCCTTGTTTAAAGAGTTAAGAATACGTACAAATGAACAGGTTTGCAGTGACACATTGGGTAGATTCGCCACGACCCTCAATTTCTACTCGCCAAAAGCCTACTAGTATGTTCGTAGTGTGTTCAATAATACCCTACCACATCCCCGCACAATAATCAGGTGGTCTTGACGGTGAGCCTGGCATAACCAAAGAAACCATGGAAATATTAAGACTGAAATCTGCAGATATGAAAGCTAAAAGCAAACCTTTACATGGCTGATGGATAAAATGGCCAAACGACAGCAAGTGATCTGGAATGATCACATGAAAAACCTGGAAAGCATAGCTCAGATTCATACGATTCGAGGAACCAACAAAGTACCCTTCGAACAGCCTCCTGCTGCAAAAGAGGCACTAGTTTTCATGGTCACAGGCATACAAGACTCCTAGAAGATACCGATAGCTTACTTCCTGGTCAATGGTCTAACTGCAAAAGAGAAGAGAGACATAATCAATACCGTGCTGACAAGCCTTTGCGATGCTGGAGTGACAATCATCGAATTCAGGTTTGATGAGACCCACATAGCGACAGCAAACGCCTTAGGTTGCAACATCCATGTAAACTCGGGAGCACTTAAAACCTTTTTCCAGCATCCTTCATCGGAACACAGTGTGCATGTGTTGTTGGATACAGTACATATGCCTAAACTAGTCAGAAACACTCTAGATTCGCAAAAAGTTTTGATTTCCCAAAATGGATCGGTGAAGTGGGAATTTATAGTTGGCTCTGAAATTTAGTGATCGGCATGTTTTCTTCGAAAATTCGAAGATGAAGGTTCGTTTGGCTGTTCAAGTTGTGAGTAATAGTGTTGCTGTGGCACTGTACAAATTAAAAGCTATTGAGCCGGAATTCGAAGACTGTACAGCAACCGTGGAGTTTTTGTCTCTTTTCAACTACCTGTTTGACATCATGAACAGTATGGACCTGAACGCTCGAGATTTAAAAAAAAAACCACTGTCCACTAAAAATTTCGATCTCTACCATGAAGCCTTCAACTACATTGATTATTATATAAGAACTATTAAGCTTCCAGAGGGGCAATTTTTTGCAATGAAAATGCAAAACTGGTTTTCTAGGTTTTTTTGGTAGCTCTTAAAAGTTTGAAGTTGAGCTATTAATAGAATGTATATCGAGGAACCAACAATGCTCGATCAAATTTTCATGTACTGGTTTAGCCAAGACCATCTGGAGTATTTTTTGTGGAAAGAATGGCTCAAACAATTATCCCAATGCGATACAATTTAAAGCCAGCTACAAGCGTTTGATTGAGCATAACTAAATAAAAAATGGGGCCTTCGGTAACTGTGATAATTTTAATAACATTGAAACTCTCACTGTACTGAACAGGACGAAAGGATCTCAAACCTCCAAGGAGCACAAGCAATTGAATACAGATCACCTAGAACCAAATACCGGCCAGATGGACTACGAGGATTTCATTGCAGATGCAGGCATACACGCAGCAATGAGTGTACATGCTGTGGAAGTTCTTCGAAGATTTTTAATAGTTCGGAAATGCTTCACCCCAACAAACATCAGTGTCGAATAACTGCATGTTCAAACAAATTTGGAGAAGTTATCCAGCTTTCTAGAAGAAAAAGCTGAACAACTTCTCCAAATTTGTTTGAACAAACAGTAATTCAGCATTGATGTTAGTTGGGACTATCACTTTCACTTTACTTACACATCACCTCACTTTTTTTATGCTATTACTGGTATCACCGTGATCAAAAATGAACTCCGTGAGGTGGAAGTGATAGTGAAGTGAAAATCGTAGTAGCCCTCAGAAAATCTACGGTTTACGTCCCTTTTTTCGGTGGCGTGATGGTGCCGTGGCAACCATAATAACACCGAGTTCATTCAAATCGTCACCTCGGATGAACTCTTCCATATTTTTTCACTTGGATGACATTCGTAATAAGGTTTTTTGTTTTCACCGTGAAGTGAAACCCGTAATAAGCCCTTAATTGTCGAAAGAGATACGCAATCTGTAGTTTGGATCTTTAAGGCAACAGAGTACGAATTTGAGGTACGGTTCTGACGTTGGAGCACATCTATCATTTGTGTGTATAAATGCCCATTGAATATGGGGCAATTTTACATCTATCAACACTATCGGTTTGACATTTGACTAAATATATTAATTATAACTGAGTTTACTCTTCCAGGTAAAATATTACAATTTCATTGTTGCCAACTCACTTATCCGCGTACAAACCGATTCCGGAAATTATTACGGTTGTCACCTTCACTATCACTTTCACTTCACTTACACATCACCTCACATTTTTTATGCTATTACTGGTATCACCGTGATCAAAGATGAACTCCGTGAGGTGGAAGTGATAGTGAAGTGAAAATCGTAGAAGCCCTCAGAAAATCTACGGTTTGCGTCACCTTTTTTGGTGGCGTGATGGTGCCGTGGCAACCATAATAACACCGAGTTCATTCGAATCGTCACCTCGGATGAACTTTTCCATATTTTTTCACTTGGGTGACATTCGTAATAAGGTTTCTTGTTTTCACTTCGTTTTCACCGTGACGTGAAAACCGTAATAAGCCCCTCTGTTTGAACAATTTCGGAACCCTTCGGTATCTGCAAACGATCATAAAACGGATATAATTAAACGAGTCATTGTCATTTACTTGGATATCAGGATGAAGTTGCACAGCAAGCAAATGATCCTATTCAAGCCTACAAACAGGCAGAAATTGACGAAACTGATATTGTTTGATGGTAACTAAAACTAATCGAATAAATCTTCAGTGATTTTTCATGAGGGCCTAACTGACAAACGTAAACAATGGCTTTCTGTGTTTGCCTTGAATTTGTCGACCTTGGAAACTTGCCTCATGAATCTTCCACAGCCATTTCAGAGAACAAGAGTCTTTCTATTCGATAGAATTGGAAGCATACATGGATAGATTTTGTAATACGAGAAATTTACCGAAGAAGCCATTGCTTACGTTTGTCAGTTAGGCCCTAATGATAAATCTTTGTCGAAATCACACATTATGTTCACCACCTAAATCACGATAAACTTTTGGTTATATTTTGGGATCGCTCTAAAAAGTTAACAAAATCATCTTCACTACACCCGGAACCTCGAACGGAACATCTTCAATCCATATCGGCATTGTCAGAAATCCTCTTTCGTATATCCGGCAAAACGTCCATTTGTCGGGAACGCCGTAAACGCCTAGGTTCTCCGCCGTATCTTTCTTGAGAATGTCTGGTTTAGATTTAAATGCGCATTTCCGACCAGAAACGATACTCTTAAACCTTGGTTGAACATGCCTAGGGTGCACGGAAGCGACTGTGACCGAAGATAAACCCCAGAATCTGGAAGGAATATGTTAAAATCAGCTTGTTACACATATTGTTTGATTTTACCCTTTCGAAAACATCATAATTTTACATATATGTACTTACGGCATATCAACGCCAAAGGTAAAAATATTGTGACCAAAACATTGAAAAAACGCAGAAAATCAACATTAAACGTGTCGACGCTGTCGCCAATGTTTGGAAAACGCGAAAAAATTGACAAACTAGAAAAAAAAAACATTTCAACCGATTACTTGGATCCGTCTTCGTTTGTTTTGTTAACAAATTTTAGCTGAATTCAACAGCTGTCAGTGGAACCTCATTCTGGGCCCGTAACGATGTTAGCTCTTTTCGAGACAAAGGCAATAAGATAGGGGTGCGTGGTATAATCTTTGGGATGAGTAAGTAGGATTAGTGGCCAGGCAGGGAGTTGCATCGAAAGGGGAGATAGATATATGAAACAATTTCTTCCTGAGGAAGGGTTTTCTCTGAATTCAACAACTACTCTCATACATTCTCCTATCTAATGCGCCTTCCCCTTCTCTTGTAATTTTTGCATGTTATCTGTGGAACATTTTGACGTTTATTTGGTGCACACTTGTGCACCGTTCAAAGTCTTTTGTTTCAGTATTTTGGGTTCATCTGGGTGTAATTGATGTATGTGTTGGTTTTGCGTTTTGCGGCTTGGTAATGTTTTTCATTTTTAGCTTCGCGTCTTCTTAGGTTTTGGCCCAACTAACCCACGCTATGTCGTGTGCATGTTGTTGCTGGGTTCACGTTGTTTGTAACTACTATCATTTTCATCACTTGTTTTATAATCAATGCATGTGTTGTTGGGGTTTAATTTGTATTTTATAGATGACATTTATGGTTTGCTGATTTTCTTGTAGGTCCAATCGTCATTTTGAGTCAGTTGAATGTTATGTGTTTTCACTCAGTGTTTGTTCTTGTTGACTTTGTTTCTATGAATGTTGTTTATAAGGAGATCTCCGATACTGGTGCGCTGCGAGTTTTGTGTGATCGTTTTTCAACATTTTTGATCACCTGTAACACTTGTCGGGCGTGTACAAGTGGTGGCCCTCTTCCTCTTGACATTTCCTGTGACATGTGTGAAGGGTCGTGGAGTTCTCTGCATCTCTCTTGAGTATATGTTGGAATAACTGCTATGCTGTGCTTATTTGTTTTGCAAAATTTCATGTAAATTTTTTATTAAAATTTTATTTCTGAACTTCAAGTACTATTCCATAATAAAGGGTTCCATTCCGCTTATAAGTAGTATAGGATTGTGTGAATATTTTTGTTTAAAGGTATTAAAACGGTCCTTAAACTCGATATTTTAACGCATTTTTCTATTGCACTGAGGAAACCCCCCCGCAGATGTGAGTGGCCCCAGCAGCATCACTACTATTGGTTTAAATCGGTTTTCAAACTCGAAATTTCAACATAATATATAAACCAGTTATAAACCATTCATTCTTGTGAGTATGTATGTATGTATGTAAGGTAGCCACCATCCCTTCTAAAACCTTGTCATGTATGCAGCTCCACTTAATAGCAAGATCAAATTGAGTTACCGGGTTGCATTCACAGTAACGCTGTATGAAGGGCCAAAAACAGTGGGGCGGACCCGTAAGCAGAGACACTTACGCGAAACCCGCGGGAACATAAGAATCTCCTTCCAACGATACGATCCAACAAATCGAATAACCCAATTTGCAATACTTATTAAGCTTTCTACGGGATGGCTTGTTAAGAAGGGCGCGTCACTCTCACTGAAACTGTTGGAGTAGAATTCACAGCATCACAATCGAATCGGTAGGATAATGAAAATGATACTGTTTGTTCCCTCCTAGACGCCGGTTGTCACACCACTCCATTGTCCAATTCCAGTTTGAGTGATACCCTGATGCTCCCTCCCTTTCCAATATATATTCAATGCCATATATTAATATTCAAAATAACGAGAATGGATATTGTAATGATAAATAATATAGTGAATGAATATAATTATTATAAATTATATAGTGAATGAATATAAGACTGATAATAACTATTCCATTTGTGAACCTGAAAGTTTAGGTAATGTGACTACGAGAAAAAATAATTTAAATAAAAAATTATTTTACAAAACTCGGGATATCCATGGATGATCTGAAATTATATAGCATACAAAGAATAGTAAACCTAAAGTTTTGATGTGCTTTTCTGTTTTCTTGCATCGCAATAGTTTGTTTGTATTGAGTCTCGTAGGTACTATAGTGATTTTAATGAAATGAATTTAAATGCAATAATATCACATCATTTAATATCATAAAATAAAATAATAAAATGATGTTATAATATAAAATAATAATACCAGCAAGCCAGTAAACTAAAGAAAAATATATATACCCGTAACCAAGCCAACTATCCACTCATCAAAAGACTTTCTCTCTTGAAATTTCTATAGAATTAAGATCTACTACGATAAAAATTAGTTTTCTCAATAATAGTCAGAGAACATAATAAACTTAAGAACAAGATATATCTGACATCGACTGGTTGGTTACTGAAAATAAAAAATAGATATGTATTAATATCCTTACAGCCTTGGGAAAACTGAAAACAGCTATAAATAATGCGAAATAAATTTCATATTAGAATAAATAATGCCAAAAACCGGGTTTTTATTAAAATTTCAAAATAAATTTTTTTTCCCGATAACTCTTGTTTGACTGGACTCATAAATGATTCTTTTTGTCTGTGAAATAGGAAAATAATGATTGTAAACTGTTGAGTTTTGAATTATTATATATTTTTTATGAAGAAGGAAATAGTTTTTTTTAGTAGAATTTGTCGTTGTCCTTTCTAAAAAAAAAGAAAAACGTTAAAAACCTTCCTATCTTTACAAATACATAACGTGCGTTAAGTGGGCTATAACTTACAAGGATGCATTTATGCAAAGCTGAAATGGACATATAGAATAGTATACAAAATAAAGTGAATGAATGTTATAATATAAAATGATAATAACAATTTTATTTGTATTTACACGTCTGCAGATTGTGGTCCTGCTGCAATTGAATACGGATATAGCATATAAAGAATAGTGAACCTGAAATTTTGATGTGCTGCTCTGCTAATAAATGTGATGCAACCACAATGGAACTGACTCTTAGCTTCGAGTTTTGACAAAGAATCCCTAATGAGCCCTTGCGGCACATCAAGCCGGCCAGTTCAGCTTAAGGGATAAGCCATTCATTCTTGTGAGTGGCCCCAAAAGCATCCTTACTGTTGTATTTTACTTAAATCAACCACCCACATTTGTGACTTGCCCCAACAGCATCCTTACTATTGGTTTAAAGGTTCCATAATTTGAATAATTATACTGTGTTTCTATGTGCAGAGAATAAACCCTTAACCCTTCTATCTAAACTCCAGCAGAATTGGGAGGACCTAGAACATCTTATATGGAGGGAAATATATTATAACCCCTTCGTTTAGCTTCTTTGAGTCTGCTTGGGATGCTGCGTTTCTAAGGACAATAGCCCAGTCATGGTTGATCTAGTAGATCATTTGACGTGAACTTCAGGATGATTGGGAGAACATTGGATATCTGATATGCAGAAAAATAGATTGCTTTTTATGCACACAGCCTCCGTGAGTCTGTTTGAGAATGCTTCTTCCATAAGAACTATATTATAGCTGTGGTTAATTCAATAGATTTTACGACCTGAACTCCACGACGACGTGGAGCACCTAGAACAACAAATATAAATGGAAATGGGTTAAAAACGATGCGCACTGGTACTATAAATCAGCGAAGACATTATACAATGTAAGGGGCATTACATTAGCCTTGGTTGAACTAATGGCAACGAACTATCTAAACTCCAGCACAATTTGGAGGACCTAGAACATCTTATATGGAGGGAAATATATTATAACCCCTTTGTCTAGCTTCTTTGAGCCTGCTAGGGTATGCTGCGTTGCTAAGGACAATAGCCCAGTCAAGGTTGATCTAGTCGATCATTTGACGTGAACTCATGGACAATTTGGAGAGACTTGAACGACTGATATGAATGGAGATGGATGACAAATAATAATTATACTCTTCTTGAACATTGTTGGACATGTTTCACGTATGTAGGTCTTATGCTCAGATGTCATAGTGGCAAAGTCCATGATCAACATTCCAGGAGAGTTTGGACGACCTAGAACATCCTGAAAAATATGTATATACCCATTTTTATACTTTTCATGTGCCATTTATGTTAAAAACTAAAAATTAACCATAAAACCGTTTATAACAAAAGTGAAAAACAAGAACAATTTCAATATCATATTGAAAAATACCCTCAAAGCCACCTAGTTTCCGCCACGAAAAGAAGGGGGGATGGGTTGGAGGGAAGTACATGTATTCAAAATTTAGGACTACTATTCTCCTTGATTTTAGTAAAAGTCAGCTTTAGTAAAATGTTCAGCTGGAAAGGTTAAAGCATCATTGAGATATAGCGTTTTTAAAATTGAAAGTCCGTCCTGCACCTCTAAGGGTTAAAATATCTATTCGCTGCTGACGGATACGGATACCGCTGAAAACCATTTTATCCAACATCTTAGTGATTTCTTCTGGAAGTGCAGAAGTGTTCTCGGCTTCCAATAAAGCGAGTATCACGTCAACATATTCCTACCCTATCCTTATTTGACCTGCATTCGGGCGGGGCCGGTTTTGCCTTGGTTTGAGATCATCAGTTTTTACATATTGAGGATGTATGCTAGTCCCAAGTACCATCTTTTGGTTCTCTGTGTAATTACAGCTGATCTGGCAATAATGGAGTAGCAACTTCGGGCGGTCAATCATGCTCACGGAAGAACGAACTTACTTAAAACCCGGCCTCCGCGTATACTTCGTCGCCTTCTGGAATGAACACCGGGTTCATTTTTTTTGCGATCGGAAGCCTCAATCCTAACAAAATAACGCTAGCAGAATGCTTTGTCAGATACACGTTTTTATGCTCGTCGGCCACGTCTTTTACCGGGAAAGAACTAATATAAAGATCGGTTCTGGAACTTGATACGGTGAACATGCTCTCGTCGGTGAACAGGATTACCGGATTTTTTCGCTAGAAGTAGTTCAGGATTTTCTTACATCGCTGTTTTTTTAATTCAATTGTTAACATTAGATCAGTAATATCTCACTGTTCTTTCGATTGGGTTCACAAAGGGTAGCGAAGCACTTATTTTAATAACAATCGAATGTTAGTTACACTGGAATACCGGTTAATTCTGACATAAATTTATATTCATAACACTGAAAGTTCGTGAACGCTCAGTTGTTATCATCACCAACTCCAGCTGTCATATAATTTTAAATTTTACTATTTATGTTTGATTACACAAAGAACTTGATCAGAGCAGTTCGGGGCCTACATTTCAGTTCTAGCTTGTTTCTCGAATCAAAGGTGCAATAATATTAACCCGCCTCGAAAACGTACCGCTGCATTGAAGGTACAGTCAATTTCATTCACCGTTTGGTTAAGCTTTCCAGGGCAACTGCTGCTCCGAATAGACAAATCACAAGCCATCCCAACCTCAACATACTCACCTTTTAATCACCGAAAGAGCAACGTGACGAAGCACAAGCTGTTGTGATCAATCTCCAAAGAGTGGCGAAAATTAAAACAAAGCAAAGAAATTGAATAACGTTTCGAACTTGAACTTGGCTGGGCTCGCAACCGGCACCGGCATCCATCGGAAGGCAGTCTAGGTCTGGGCTGTTTGGATTACCTAATTATTTTTTTTTCGGATGATGACTTCTTCACCTTAAACCGATGGTGAACCAGGAAGTTGCAATCTCACTCACGTCAAGCACTCACAACAGCACGGAGAACAATTTCGACGACGACGTGTGCCCTAAATGTTTAGAAATTTGCCATGTTTTGCCCTCGACCTCGGCCGTATTCCCTGTGGTGAAATTGGCAGAGGAACGCTCATTAGATGACGTGTGCAGCATCCAAGTTCCCTCTCGTAGGCAAGAAAGTGGCTAGGCCATCGAGAACACGGGTAGTGCCTTATTGGTTTTTGAGGTGATCGCGTAACTGTAAATTTTTATTCATTCTTGCCATTTAAGGACTCCCGCCCTTGCTGCTGCTGTTGCTTGCTTCCCGATCGGGATGCACGTTGAGACCAAGACTGCGAAACAACATATGCAATTCGAAAGGCGCGCGTGGAATTACTATTATTACCATTACATGCAGCTTAATAACGATCGAATAATGATCATCATTAGCGTGTGGTGAATTGAGGGGGGAACTATAATGCAGCTCAATAAGCACAAAACCTATATATTTGCACTGGCAGGGGCCCTTGCACTGCTTCATCATCCGAGAGGGGGATCATATCGGGACCGGTAATTTATTGGAGACGAAGCAATATTGGCTGGCGAGCGGCAGCCACCCGCGCCGATGATGACCCTCAGAAGCAGCACAAGCAGCCGCAAATTCAGGATGATCTTCCCGATTCGCTGGGTAGAATGGGACGATGGGACCTATGTGGTCAGCAGCTAGCAAAGTTGGGAAGAAGGCTTTTATTAGGTCACGCTGCGCTACGCTCCGTGCCAATGCATGATCGATACTGGACTGCCACGCGGCGAGGAAGGACTGCCCTTCATGCTACTCATTAGCCGCAATTACTGTCAAAGCCGTGTGGCAGTAAATAATAATAGGAAAGTGGGTAGAAAGATACGGTGTCATGCCGAGCACGATGAAATGTGTCCCAGCGGAATTTATGGGTCGAATCAACGACTACAGTAAGATCAACAACAACGAACAGTTGGTGGGAAAATGCAAAGTAGATTGGTAGTTTCAGAACGGGTCTTTGCGTTTGAGTGGCATTCCGGAAAGTTCTTTCTGTGTTTTACTTGAAATTGTCAGCAGCTAAATGTCCCTTTTTTTCCTGATTGACTAATAATTCTTTTGTATTTTGTTTTGTTTTTTGGAGCGACCGTGGCGTAGTGGTTAACAACCATAAATCTCACGACAAAGTGACGAGTTAGAATCTCACCCCCGGGCAAGTTTCAAAAATACCCAAAAGGTATTTTTGTTACTACGACGGCAGATGAACCAGTCCAGTACTGAAAATCTCAATAATCAAGGAACTAAAAAAAACTCTTTTGTTTTTGGCAGAAAACTGAGATGTGATTTTCATTTTAACTTTCATTGAGGCCAGTAAGACTCACTCCTTAAGCTGAGATCACACTGTTTGACGGAACGCCAAATATTTGGCAAATTTTGACAAATATATTTAACCAAAGTTTGATCGCCACATATATTTAACCAAACATTGCCATGGCAGATACTTGGTTTGTGTTTGTCGTTCCAATTATTTGACAATTTGTCAAAGAGTGTGATGCCTTTTGTCACATATGTTTGCTCAATTTTACCAAATAATAACAGTGACAAACATGAGCAAATTCATACACAGACAAAAATCCATTCTGAAATTCGTCAACCTCGAGACACGAATATCTGAACAAATATTTTTTTGCTTTTCGAATACATACCATGAACATAAGCCATGGAAACGTGAACATTGTTCGCTAAAGCAAATGATAACGCATGCGTAACGGTGTTCTAAGTAGCGAAGAATGAACTCACTCGCCTACTTCAAGCAGTTGAAAACAACGCCTTCAAATTCATTGCTGCAATATGCAGATTCATGTATTGGTATTGTCATCGAAGGCTTTCATTTATTAACTGGGGAATTTCAAATAGAGTAGAGAGTTCGGCTATAATTTAATTGCAAAAAGCATTAAGTTTGGAAACAAGACGGGTTGACTAAGGTCTGTATCCGCAATAATCCGGACACCTCAAAACATGAATAAAACAAAACATTCGCATTATATTTCCGTCGTAGTTGTTTATTTCAGATTCATGGGATGTGTTTTAACAATTCGTGAAGACAAAACATAGTCATTCGGTATTTGCATAAAATTTTCGAACTTTGCGCTTAACTCCGTCCATTAGGGTTTGTACAGACTCTTCAGAAATCGTAGAAGCCGTCTTTGTCCAAATTTGTTGGAAGTGTTTGATGTCTAGAAAGCTTCCGCTTCATCATAGCCCAATATCTCTCGATTGGTCGTAGCTCTGGGCAATTTGGCGGGTTTGAGGTTTTTGGTACAATGTTCACTTGCTTGGTACCACTCCATCACAGTTTTAGCATAGTGGCATGATGTCAATCGGACCAGAACAAAGGTTTTTCTTTGTGACTTTTGATGAAGGGTAGCAATCGCTTCTGCAGACACTCTGTCTGATAGATCTTCTTGTTGATTGTGGCTGTAGTGACGAAAGATTTGCTCTTTTTACCACACGTGCAAATTGCTTGCCACACAAGGTATTTTTTGGGAAATTTCGATGCCTTCTTCGTTCTGAAATGCTCAGCTGTAGCATTTATGGCCATAGCAGAATAAAAAACCAGCCCTGGAAGCTGCTTGAAATCCTCCAGGACATAAGTTTCATCGTCCATAACAACGCATGAAAACTTCGTTAAATATTCACAGTACAAACGTCGAGCCCGTGATTTTGCTGCCAAGTTCTGTTTGTCGTTGCGATTTGGAACTGTTTTTACTTTATACGACTTAAGTCCCAAACGTTGTTTTGATTTTTGGACAAAACCAGGTGACATCCCTATTTTACGAACCACCGTTCGAATCAGGGATGCCAGATATTTTTTTCAAATGTCTGCGATAAAAATTTGAAATGTCTGGGAATGTTTAAAAAAGTCTGTAAATTTTTATTTTTTGCAAAATTAGACTTCTTTTGACGAAAAGATGTAATAAGCGAGTGAGTTATGTCATTTTCCCTAAATGTGTGATTATGTTAACATTTCTGCATCTATTTCTCGGATTGTATGCAATCTTACCATATTGTTTCATATATATGAAGTGACACTTAAGATTGCAGCATTCACATAGATGACACAATTTTCTATAGTTTTTTCCCCCTATAACGTTCTTTCTAGTTTTGATTTTTTTAAATCAAAATTTAGTTTTCAATTGATAAATTCACTTAACTAAAATAAAATGTTTTTCTATGTTCAAAAATAACGATTGAATTCCAATGAATTACAGAGTAAACTTCCCGTTACATAAATTAAAGAGTTCAATTAAATTTTTTTATTTTTATTTCATTAATAAAAATAAACACTACACTACAGTTTCATACTTATTGTTATGAAATAAAATGTTTGGGTGAAAAGGAATTTTCAACGTAGGACTAAGTCGAACCGAAATGAGTTCAGTATTCGACACTAGCTCTCAGCTGGTGGTTCAGACAAGGCTTTGCCCACCCGCCAAAGTCCACGCGAAAATGATCAAATCGTATGTTTTCATTGCATGCATTCGATATGGTCAGTTTAGAGCTGCATTTAAGATGACTGAAGAGATGACAGACAGACGACTACCGGCTGGACCTGGTCACGGCTTCTGGCCTCCACATTTTAGGGGCTGCCGTAAAATAAGTTTCACTTATTCTTAAACCCACAATTTGATTGCCCCCGGGCCCCAACAACTGTAAATTCAGCCTAGGTTCTCATGTTGGTTCCAATAATGTCTACCTCATTTATCGCCAAAGTCCCGAGTGAACCATTAGCTGTCGAACACTGGTTCGTCTCGCGTTCTACAGGGTGCGGCAGAAAATAATGCTAAAATTTGTTCTATTTCTTTCAAATCCCATTTTCCACTAATTCAAGCAGTAATATCAACATTTTCGAATGCAGTTATCTTTATAAAGTCCTTTCAAACAAATTTATTCAATGTGTCCTCCATTTTTATTAATACCATCCTCGAGCCGACGCCGGAAGCCAGAGCATGCCTTTCGGACATAGTCCTCCGACATTGACTGCCATGTGCATTTTATGGTTGACTTTAGGGTTTTCACACTAGGGTGTGATGTTTTACAGGCTCGTGCTTCAACATATGCCCAAATCGAATAATTCAACGGATTAAGATCTGGACTGCTAGGGGGCCACAAATCCTTCGGCCAAAACTTCATGTTATCGTTCAACCATTGTTGGGTTCGATTGGACGTGTGACACGGCGCTCCATCCTGCTGTAGGACAACGCTTTGGTCCTCGGAGAAGTTGGCCTTCACCCAGGGAAGCACTTGGTCCTTCATAATACCGATATACACTTCGGTATTGATTTTAACTCCAGCATCAATGAAAACAGGCGGCATTTTCAAACCGTTGGACGCCACCAAGCCAAACATCATGACACCAGCCGGATGTTTGGTTTGAAATTTGAATTTCACTTTTTCCGGAACGTTCTCCATTTTCTGCGGTGAAATGAGCCGGTCCGTGCGGCTGTTGGCCACAGCATCGATGCTGAAAAGCTTTTCGTCGGAGAACAGGATTATCATTTTTTCCTTCTTCAACAAGGAAAGCAATCTCTTGGAACGAGTCACTCGTAGTTCCTTGACCCGGTCCGTAATCAAGTGGCGTTTCACTCTGGCTCTAGAAGATGCATGCAGGTCTTCTTTGATGATTCTCCGCATGGATTTCTCCGGATTATTGGCTTCCTTTGCAAGTATTCTTATGGAACGCACCGGGTTGCGAGCAATTTTTACGAGGACCGATTTGATCACGTTCGGCGTGCGTGCAAAGCGCGGACGTCCGCTTCTCGGCTCCCGCTGCTTAGGACCATCCTGCAGGGTCTTTTTTATGCGGTAAACTGTTGCCAAATGGCACCCTACCACCTTGGCAATCTCTTTCGGCTTCTTCTGGACGAGCAACAAACTGGTGATCACTTCTTTCGCGAACATTTTGACGAATTTGCAATAAAACAAATAGAGTGTTTGGTTGCAGCACTTGAAAGTCAACATAAACAAATACACTTTCGACAGAAATTAGTCACTAGCTACACGAATTAACCCAATACTAAAGTTTGAACATTTTCGCATTATTTTCTGCCGCACCCTGTATATACTAGCGTTGAATAGCATAGCCCACAAAGAAAAGAATAACGAAAGGACAGTATGAAGTAAAATTCATAAGAAGGGATGCATCAAAGTAAAAACATTTCAATATTTACCAACCGTATGTGTTATGAGATTTATAAATTAGATGATACCATTGTTTTAACACCCCAACGCGGTTTTACGTGCACCTCGCGGTTATATCCCTGATAAAACCCACCTCACATTTTTTTTTAGTTAAAGCCGAGGGGATGTCAACTTGCGTGTCTTCGATTTATCGACGGGTATTGAAAAGGTGCATTTTATATTTTTGTTTAAAAATTGATGTTTTATCGTGTACGTGTATTTAATGGAGAATTGAATGTTATTTTGCGTTCTGTGTATTTTAAGCAGCATTTCAGTCGAGTATAAGAGGTAAGATTTTTTTAAAACCCACCCACTTTGGACTTATCTAACTGTACCATATTAGCAACAATCAATGTGCAACTAGCGATTTGAAATTGGTTCATTGTTGAAGAACCCCTAGTTTCGAAGTACTCCTTGCAGTCTTCACCTTTCTATGCACTCTTGCGCTTTTCAGTACCTTCTGGTACAAGTATCTTTGTTTTTGTTTTGATTTGCTCTAATATATTGACAGAATATTTGAGAGTGTATTGGTGTGAGTTACGGTCTTAGGGGTGAATCATTGAGCTTGAGACCGAGCTTGGGACCGGTGTGCTAGTACTTCCTGAGCCAAAAAAAAAAATTCGTTTTCGTCATGACTATCCACCTGATGATATTAGTGAGTTTATTCCTATTTTGATACGGAGGTATGTATTTTTTAAATTTTTTTTTTTTTTTGGTTTAGTTGATGGATAGAGTTGATTGCTTCTTAGTTGTCAGGTGCAACAACCTATAGTGTGATTTGAAAACAGTTTCAGTGCACCCATATACGTCTATTTGAGATTCAAAAATATTTTCCAAATGCCTGTAAAAGTCTGCAACATAAATAAAATGTCTGCTAAATATCTGTATCGTTAAAAAAGTCTGCAACATAAATGAAAAGTCTGCGAATTTACAGACAGGTCTGTAAATATGGCATCCCTGGTTCGAATGGAGAGATTTGGGGTTTTCGTTAATATCCTTTTCACCTTTCGGTCCATGACAGGATCAGCGCGTCTAATGTTTTTGTCCTTTCTCGGTTTCCTCTCCACCGTAAAACGATCCGAAAATGATTTGAGCACATCGTGAACAGTGGATTTAGGCAAATCCAATGTTTTTGCAAGATCCCGTATTGACAAGTCAGGATTTGCCGTCCGCTCGCGCACTTGTTTTTCTTTCGTCGCCACCTTGAATACTAAACATGAAATGTAAACATCAATCATAGTCTTTTTCATCATAGACTCTCAGCTATACCACAGTGAAATTTGTCATTCCTACGTGCAATATTTCAAAAGTTACATTGATTTGAAGGTGTCCGGATTAATGTGGATACAGATCTTAATTCCCTTTATGCTTAGTGAAAATTAATTTTAGTTCATTTTTAGTTTTAAGATTATTATTGTAATACTGACACGCAGGAATAAAAACCTGTTATAAATTCTGAACTGCTAAGGCATGAAAAATGCAAACAAAATTAGGTACATATTTTAACAATTAAGGTTGATACGTTACAGTAGAAGTTGGAGCACCTAGATTAACATGAAATGTAAATATTAATAAATTTGAAACAAATAAAGAGTTAAAAAAAACAAAATAAAGGCAGTCAACAAACTGCCAATGATTCAGTCTGTAGTAAGACTTCAGGAAATGAAGAACTATTTTAATATTTTATGAAGTACAACAATGCTGATATTTTATGTTCCACGTTGAATTTCAAAAAATTGCAATTCAGTTGAGAAAACAAAAAAATAAAGAAAAGGGCGGCCAGTGAACTGAACAGAATTTAAAATAATTTGCAGTACCTTGATAAACATAAGCTCAGTAAACTAAACAGGAATCTTCAAAAACTATTGACGGTTTGTGAATTCCTAAGTCATTCAGAAAATTATTTTGAAAACTAATGAACTTTGAAGCTCAAGGGCTTTACTGTTGTTTAAACTTTCAAACAAGTTGTTTGGCAATTTGTTTTATATATTTATAGGAAATTCAAAGAACAAAATAATGCAAAAAAAAAAAATTTATTAATCTTATGAATTTTGTAGGTATTGTAGTGAGCTTAATGTTAATTTTGTTAGATTTCTTGTTATCAAGCAAGTTAAGTAATTTCTATCAAAATTTTAGTTTGCAATTGAAAATCTCAACAATAACAACATTTTTACTTAAGAATTTACCGAAAAGTTGTTAGAAACTCTTATTTTCGATTGAAAGTGTGAAAAAGTACATATTTTAACTTCAGTTTTCGATTTATTGGCGGAAAATAACTTCTTGTTGAATTTCACTGTTTACATTATTAAGAATCTTAGTTTCTGTAAAACACTCGCATTTTGGACCTGACATTCTTCATAAAATTCTGCACAGTTGCTTTTGTGACTTTCCTGGTTGATGCTGTCTAGTTTTTCTAAAATGCCTACATCTTTCGGAACACTGTACCCTCCTTCCGAAAGTGCCGCATGATAATCGCCCAATACCGGTAAATTGGCCGAAGATCCGGACAGTTCGGCGGATTGATGTCCTTTATCACGAATTGTACAGTATTGTTTGCTAACCACTCAAAAACCGAATTGGCGTAGTGGGCGGAAGCCAAATCCGGCCAGAAGAGAGGAGGAGCCTTGTGGTGTCTGTACAGTGGCAGCAATCCTTTCTTCAAAAATTCTTCCTCGTACACCTTGGCGTTAATTGTACCTTCCGTGAAAACATGAGCAATCGCAATAAAATCTTGATTGTTTTTGGGTGTAGAATTGATCCTCGAAGTCGGCAATACTTTTAAATAGTGTGTAGATTAAAGCACATGAAACAGAAAAACTGATGGGCTGAAGTGACTTAAATGAATCTTTCCAAGATAGAACTATTTTTTCAGATATTGTTTAGGATTCTAAATTTCATCATATTATAATGGCAATGGAATCAATTATGTAAAGGGTGTACGGAATCAAATTGCAACACACACATATATTCGGCAAAATTCGCTCGTTCAACCAATCATCTTCAAACTTTCAGAGAATAAAATAAAACACGTTATAAATATTTTCTTATGTTTGTTTTATTCAATTTTAATTCCATATCCTAATGCACGAACCTTCTTCTTTACACTACTCATAAGGTCCTGTACAACATTTGGACCAACGTTTTTTTTTTGCGTGGCAATTCATTTTTTCTTCATACCTTCCTCCGATTTCACTTCCTTAGGATGCTTCCAAAGTGCCTGATCATGATGGACTTTTCAATTGGCCGCAGTTTCGGTGCGTTCAAGGGGTTGAGATGCTGACGAAATTGACCTCCTTAGCCTTGCACCACTCCAAGAAAATCGTAGGACCATCGTGTGACCTCAGAAGAGGAAGTAGACGCTTTTGGAGGCATTCCCTTAGGTACACCTGCCCATTGACCGTTCCAGTTGTCACGAATGGGGTGCTCCGCTCTCCACACGAGCAAATTGCTTGCCAAATCATATATTTTTTGGCTAACTTTGACATCTTCTGCTTTCTAAACTGAGCTGTTGGGATTCCTCTTGAAAGCTTGAACTACCCGCTTGAGATCCTTAATACTACACGGAGATCTATTTTTCCAACTTTGTTCCTTCCAATCGATGGTCAAACGTTCGTGGTACCGATTTAAAACACGAGACACCGTAGAATGTACCATTCCCAGCTTCCTGCTGATGGCACGATGAGAAAGATCTGGATTTTCGAGGTACGTGCGCAACATTTCTTTGCGCCGCTGCTGTTCTTCCGACTCCATCTTCGCAACGATTGCACATCTGCTAGTGAAACTAACACAGCGTAAACAAATACACATTGAACTAATTCCACCCAACATTTCAATAGAAAATACCCAACGGGTAAAAAATTACAGCAATTTGAAAGTGGTGCAATTTGATTTCGTACAACCTTTAAACACAGGCTCAATCCATCCTTGCTAAAAAAAACTCCCATAAAACCACTCGTATTTCACTCCGCAGACCAATTCCATTTTCATAACTTCTCAGAAAAAATGTCATCATTTGTAATGACGGTTTTGGTCCGCAATCTTCGAAATTGGAATCCTCATAACAAGAGAACGAGCAAAGCGATCCTCCTGCAGGAATCTCGAAACGACCCGTTAGCAGCCATACGGAATGTGCGAATTTAATGTGTCTGGTTCTAAATGTGAGAGAGCATTTTACGATTCCCTGCCAGGAGCAGCAACAGCAGCCGAACCGAACAAGGTTGCGAACCATTAACCTGACCAGCAACGCCACCAACGGTGCAGGTTCCTTTCGACCGAAAGCGCGAAAAGAACGCACTCGCGCCATGAAAAGCTCTAATGAGGAACCCGAACCGAACCGAGCCGGCATTGCCGAGATGTGCAGATTGGAATTCAATCTGCCGCTTGTTCATCATCCTCATTGCTTCATCGGTGCTGACTAACCCGACTGCAATCGGGACTTCTCGGGGGCTCTCGAAAGATCATGTTACCTGTCACGGACGTAGAGAGGATGAGTCTTCCCGATTTCACCAAGACCCTTATCGACTACCATCATTCTGCACCCCACCGGCAGCACTTCCTTGCGCGACTCGTTAGAAGACGATGATAAATTATCATTAGCGTGCGGGATGGCTTCAAAGATCGGTATGGGATTACACAACCCATAGATCATGGTCAATCGTCAGTCAGTCAGTCAGTGTTGCCAGAAGGGGATCACGATGCCTGGCTGTGTGTGTGCAGTAATGAACTTGGCAATCAATCTTTGTTTTGCGTGAAATGAGTGTACCCAGAGTTCAATCAAGACAAGACCCTGACCCGGCACCAGTAGGTCAGTCAGCTGGGGGGGAAGGAAGGGTGGGGAATCGAATGGTATTCTCTCAAATGAATTGGTGATCATCGATTGATGCGTGTTTGAGGTTACATAACCGTTCAATGCTTATGATTCTTTTTTGGAATTTATTGACGCGGGTACGAATGATTGCTTTATTTAGCTGTCCCGTTGCATACTCTGGCATATGTGCAACTATAATGGTGTTCAGGTTAACTTGTCTATTATTGAGCCGATGGACGATGGACTGGTAATTCAACACTTTTTGCTGGGGATTTTGATGGAGTGGTGATAGGTTTTTTTTTCCCCAAATTGATAACTCTGTCAGTTCAGTCTCTGAAAGTGCAACATCAACGCAAGAGAGTGCTGAAAATGACTTTGTTTGATTCCCAGTTTAGTTTGGGAATCTTTCGAACAAAAAATCTCGATTCCTTGAATATAAAGGGTAATTACGCTAGCCACGCCAATCCTTTCAATAGTTTGTACGCACACCTTTCATCTCACATCGATCATTCATTCAAAGAAGTAACCTGAATAGAAACGATTCACCTAGTCAATTGTTCAGATTTAATCATTTTCGCCACCCATTCACCACACACCTATCATTGACAATCGATCGATTTCAGAGTGGTCAGGTTATAACATCGAGATTTTAACCCGCCATTTAACCCCATTTCACCGAATCAGCTCGGAGTCATAATTTCCATATCATTTAAAGTGAACGACTTTCCGGCTACCGAGAAACTCCCAGTTCAATTGTGTTCCAAGTCGGAATGAATTCATTTCAGCGAGAGGATAATCTCCTTTCTTCTCGAATCCTTCCACTTTCAATCATTCGATTTTCACCCACCCACCTATATTTAACAATCGCGCTAAAATGGTACAATGGTACCTTTCCAGTGTCTACACCTCGTCTCATCGGGAAAAGACGGTGTTAGAAATTAGGAACATCAGATTCCCGGATTTGATTTCACGAACCCATTTGCGACGACAGACGCGTACCCCATACATGTACTTAGTCTAGGCCGATGTCCACCGTCCGGCTTTGCTTTCACCTGGGAAAAGAATAACGGAGTACCTCGCACTGGCCGATTGAAGATGATCCCACTTCTTATGGCACAACGCGCCGTAGCAGATCTCACTTTCCTATTATTATTATCGAAAACAGATTGCCGGGCTGTGCGCGAATCAATGTAAGTGGGCATGTTCATATAGCGGCAAATTTGTCGATGGGCTGGGTTCGGCTGCGGTGGTAGACGTAGAATTGACTGACTGACTGACTGACTGACTGCTTGACCGATCGCGGCTGAGCTGATCAAACAACGATCCAGTGATTCATGAAAGGAGGGAGTGAGCGGCGGGAACGATGGTCTTTAGAAAAAGTTAGATTAGATTGAAACGGTACACACGTACGGACTATCGGTTGGGGTTGGTCGACTGGATGGCGGCGGCGATTCTTCATGTTTTCGCCGAGGAACGGATCATGTTTTTATGTGGATATAGAACCAGCGCCGGATACTGAGCTTGTTGTTGGTTTTTTCTACTTTTTGCATTGTAATATGGGGAACTGGGTAAAGCCGCGAAATCATCAGGAACAATGGTGGAAGATTGATTTAGGTTTGATTAGAACTGGAATATAGGTTATTCTATGATACGAAACCTTGGGCAAGTTAACTGAAATAATTGATCTCACTGAATCGATGTAGGCAAAGAATCAGGACTTTTAAGAAGCCTTTTAAGAGCGTATTAGTAGCAGTGTTTGCCCATTTCGTATATCACCGGATGGTTCACATGCTTTTTGTTCCTGAATGATAATAGATAAATCATTTATTCCTGTGAGACTTGTCTATTCCCATATGCTACGAATCTTCACACAAAAGGGGACAAGAAGGATTTCTTTTCGCTAGTATTCAGTGACAAATGCATGGTCAAAGTAAATTCTGCTGCTGAACGTTCTCGATTTTGATCATTTGTGTTCTTCTGTATTCCGTTTAAAGGGCGATACGGTCAAAATTTGGTCAATATCAACTTGACGTATTTCTTTCAATTTTGCATTTATAAACCTGAACACCCCTCATTTTGAAGGTGTGTGTGTGTAGAATGTTGCTCCTATTTTGATTTTGGAATTCACTCTTCAGTTGTCAAAATGCCGTCCAAGCAAGAAGAGCAGCGTATCAAAATTTTGCTCGCGCATCGCGAAAATCCGAGCTACTCGCACGCAAAGTTGGCAAAATCGCTAAAAGTTGCCAAATCAACCGTTATAAATGTAATTAAAGTGTTTGGGGAACGTTTATCGACAGCCAGGAAGTCTGGATCGGGGGGAAATCGAAAACCGGAAGCCGCTGAGACGACAAAGAGAGTTGCCGGTAGTTTCAAGCGAAACCCTAACCTATCTCTCCGAGATGCCGCAAATAAGCTGGGTGTATCGTCTACAACCGTGCATCGAGCCAAAAAACGAGCCGGACTATCGACTTACAAGAAGGTAGTGACTCCAAATCGCAATGATAAACAAAATACGACGGCCAAAGCGCGATCCCGGAGGCTGTACACGACGATGCTGACGAAGTTTGACTGCGTGGTAATGGACGACGAAACCTACGTCAAAGCCGACTACAAGCAGCTTCCGGGACAGGAGTTTAATACGGCAAAAGGAAGGGGAAAGGTAGCAGATATTTTCAAGCACACGAAACTGTCAAAGTTCGCAAAGAAATATCTGGTTTGGCAAGCCATCTGTACCTGTGGCTTGAAAAGCAGCCTTTTTATAGCTTCCGGGACTGTCAACCAAGAAATTTACGTGAAAGAGTGTTTGAATAAACGTCTGCTGCCTTTCCTGAAGAAACACGGTTGTTCCGTACTGTTTTGGCCGGATTTGGCATCTTGTCATTACGGTAAAAAGGCCATGGAGTGGTACGCCGCCAACAACGTGCAGGTGGTTCCCAAGGACAAGAACCCTCCCAACACGCCAGAGCTCCGCCCAATTGAGAAATACTGGGCTATTGTCAAGCGGAACCTAAAGAAGACCAAAAAAACTGCTAAAGACGAGCAGCAGTTCAAGGCAAACTGGCTGTCTGCGGCGAAGAAGGTGGACAAGGTGGCTGTACAAAATCTGATGGCAGGGGTCAAGCGTAAGGCCCGGCAATTCGGATTTGGAAAAGCGGAAGCCTAACTGAGTATTTTTCCTGAATTTTATACTAATTGAACTTGAAAAAGAAATTTAATTTGATTTTTTAAATAAACGATTTCACCGATTTACACGCGTTTTCCCTTGACCAAATTTTGACCGTATCACCCTTTATGTTCGGAGTATTTTTTTTTTTAGACTTTTTTGTCATAACTTTCCCTTATACTATTTATTGCAAAAATTTTCTTCTAAAAACAGTATACAAAAAAATATGGACACACGCAATTGTTCGTAACTTTTTAGCGCGTGGGTAAAAATTATTGAAATTTTAACTGAATGTATTTCATTGTGTTGTGTCAATTGTGTAATGAGTTTCGTGAAAATCGGTCGAGTGATTTCAGTGATGGCTTCGAATGAAGAAATAGTGCGCCAACAAATTTTGGGCACTCACGCCGAAAACCCAAACGCTTCTCATCGATGGATCGGAAAACAGCTCGGAATCGCACATTCAACCGTATCTCATGTGATCAAAACGTTCAAGGACCGTAAGACAACCAAGCGGAAAAATGGTAGTGGCAAAAAACGTGGCACATCAAATCCGGAGAAGGCCAGGATGGTATGGAACCAATTTTAGCGTTATTCCAACATTTCGATCAGGGATGTTGCGAAAAAGGCGAAAGTTTCAGTTTGTTCTGTGCAGAAAACAATGAAACGTTCTGGATTACATGTGTACAAGGTCCAGACGGCACCAAACCGGAGCGATAAACAGAACTCGGTGGCCAAAACTCGTGCAAGAAAACTGTACAGGGAGTGGCTCACAAAACCGTTCTGCATTGTGATGGACGATAAGACCTACATTAAAGCCGACACCAAACAAATGCCAGGACAGGAACACTACGTCGCCACCTCTAAGTTGGCCGTTCCGGAGAGTGTACGGAAGAAGAAACTGTCGAAATTCGCCAAAAAATTCCTTGTCTGGCAGGCGATCTGCGGATGTGGCAAAATGAGTCAGCCCTTCATCACCTCTGGGACCGTCAACTGACAAATCTACAAGGACAAATGCCTCCAAAAACGACTTCTGCCCTTCTTGAGATCTCACGATGGCCCGACACTGTTTTGGCCGGATTTGGCATCTTGCCACTATGCCCGGCCCGTTTTAGACTGGTACAAAGATAATAATGTAGTTTTTGTACCAAAAGATGTCAACCCTCCAAACACTCCGGAACTTCGCCCAATTGAAAAATTTTGGGCAATCATGAAGGCAAAGCTCGTTAAAACTCCAAAACTGATATAAAATGAACTGTGTGGTAAAATGTAAGTGAACAAGTCGGTCCTATCATTGCCCAAAATTTGATGAAAGGGGTCAAGGCAAAGGTGCGGGCATTTGGGTTGGGAGAAGAGGATCAATAAACCAATGATGCCAAAACTTAACTATTTAGTAGTACTTTATTTCCAGAAAGTTTGAAAAGAATCGGGCTCAAGGAAAATTTTTGGTGACCAATTTTGTGTGTCCAAATTTCATCGAATACAGTCTTTAAAGAAACGAAATGTTGTTGCAACAATCCAAGAAATCAAATTACGTTTTCTTTAATCACTTGTTCTTCTGCTTTCAGGCATTCTTCTCTTTTTAGAGAGCGAGTAATGGCGCTCTAACCATAAGCCATAGAGAGCTAGGACTATAGTGAATGCTAAAGTCCCAACCGTTTGAAGAAAAATGGAACATCACTTAATCTTCTTAGACTAGATGCTCTCAACGACCATTTTTAAATAAATTTTTGTTCTGTGCACCAAACATTTTTTCTAAATTATAGCTCAATAAAGAACTTGAGCTGGAAGTGATATTTAACTAGTTATACACTTGTTAAGATAAATTTAATAAGTCATTTGGTAGTATGTATCTCGAAAAGCTACACAACTCATTTTAATAAGTCAGAAACTTTCGAGAGATATGGATGTAATGTCGGTCTATAAGCATCAAATCGGGTCTATTCATGGATGCAACTTCGTCTCATTCGATAGATTTGTGATTAAATGTAGTCTTCGAATGGATTTTTTCTTCTGATTTTCTTATTTCAGGCGTTGCCAGCTGTATTCGCTCTACCCATCAAAAAATTTCCCAATACAAACTATAATAAAACTGCCAAGTAAAACTTAACTGATCTCACATATAATCGGCCATTGGATAATGAGAACATTATAATTCACACTACACAGATTTTGTTCCCTTAGTTTGCCTGAAGATGAGTCATTTGATAAAGATTCAACCGCAAACTCATATACTTCTACTAAAATTCTACCAATAAAAATATTTTTAATGCATAAATAATACAACAGGCCATAGTTGGGAACATAGAAAAAAAATCTGTCCCTAATACTGGGTTTACGGTTTTCTTGCTAAATCATTGTTATTTTATCTATGTTAACAGTTAGTTAATAAGGTGTGACTGTTTTTTGTTCATTAATAATAATTTGTTCAACTCGGTGAATCGGTTCAAATCAGACAAATTTAGATAATTAGAAGATCCTGGAGATAATCTGTTTAGCTTAACCAGTGAAATCATGGTGTCTAAACAGTTAAGGAAATTGAAAATTACGAGGAAGTGAACAACTATAAATTGATCATGTGATCAAAACGTTCAAGGACCGTAAGACAACCAAGCGGAAAAATGGTAGTGGCAAAAAACGTGGCACATCAAATCCGGAGAAGGCCAGGATGGTATTGAACCAATTTAAGCGTTATCCCAGCATTTCGATCAGGGATGTTGCGAAAAAGGCGAAAGTTTCAGTTTGTTTTGTGCAGAAAACGATGAAACGTTCAGGATTACATGTGTACAAGGTCCAGAAGGCACCGAACCGGAGCGATAAACAGAACTTGGTGGCCAAAACTCGTGCAAGAAAACTGTACAGAGAGTGGCTCACAAAACCGTTCTGCATTGTGATGGACGATGAGACCTACATTAAAACCGACACCAAACAAATGCCAGGACAGGAACACTACGTCGCCACATCTAAGTTAGCCGTTCCGGAGAGTGTGCGGAAGAAGAAACTGTCGAAATTCGCCAAAAAATTCCTTGTCTGGCAGGCGATCTGCGGATGTGGCAAAATTAGTCAGCCCTTCATCACCTCTGGGACCGTCAACGGACAAATCTACAAGGACGAATGCCTCCAAAAACGACTTCTGCCCTTCTTGAGATCTCACGATGGCCCGACACTGTTTTGGCCGGATTTGGCATCTTGCCACTATGCCCGGCCCGTCTTAGACTGGTACAAAGATAATAATGTAGTTTTTGTACCAAAAGACGTCAACCCTCCAAACACTCCGGAACTTCGCCCAATTGAAAAATTTTGGGCAATCATGAAGGCAAAGCTCGTTAAAACTCCAAAACTGATAGAAAATGAACTTGAACTAGAGAAAGTGTGGTTAAAAGTAAGTAAGCAAGTCGGTCCTATCATTGCCCAAAATTTGATGAAAGGGGTCAAGGCAAAGGTGTGGGCATTTGGGTTGGGAGAAGAGGTTCAATAAACCAATGATGTCAAAACTTAATCATTTAGTAGTACTTTATTTCCAGAAAGTTTGAAAAGAATCGGGCTCAAGGAAAATTTTTGGTGACCTATTTTGTGTGTCCAAATTTCATCGAATACAGTCTTTACGTCTGTAACTTCGGTCACCAGTTTCATAACCTCAGAATTAATTTCCAGCCCCGTATTTGCCTCCCGCTTTTTCGAAATCCATTCGATCATTCTTCACTTTGAATATTACAAAAATGAAACGCTGGGATTCCTATATAAAGTCGATATAATCCATAGATAAAACAGCAGCTGCAAAACCAATTAGAGAAAAATATTAGAAAAATTAAAGTCAATATATCTGCTTTCTCTCTTTCCTTGCATTTCAAGCTTTTTTGCTTACAACAATTAGCCTTTAACATAGTGTTCTAAATACACTTCCATACTTTTTTATTGAGAAATTTCGATGACTGTACCATTTTTCTTTAGTATGGTTGAGTGGCAAGTATAATCATAACCTTTGTGAGTTGAGATTTTTTTTTCTTTTTTGTTTTTCTCAGAAATTTCTAGACCATCTCGGGAATCTAACCCAGTCACCCTTTGCCTGGTATTGCTTTGTAGCTGCGGATTTACCGACTGAGCCAGACTACGCTCCCTCAGTCCATATAACGACTATTAAGTAAATAAAAAAATCTCTAAGAACATTCCATATGTTCTAAATACCAAAGGCTTGGAACATATATAGTTTATTTCTCGAAGATCAACATAAACTTATCAATCGTTTTTATCCTCTCTGCAAAGATTGAAACATTCTGTTCCCCAACCAGCCAACAGAAAAGATTGATGATCGTTTGTATGAGATAATTAGTTCGGCAGACGTCGCGCACTTTCCGCCGGTAGCCAGACGGTAATCGAAATGAAAATAATAATAACGATAATGATAATGATGACGATGGAACTGTGCTCACCGCAAAAGTGAGTACATTAAACAAACTGCTGCTACCTAAACTGTCTTCCAGAATATTTTTTTTTGCATTCTTTTTTTGTCTCGTTCCCATCAATCCGTCCCATTCTGGCCGGATTCCACTCATCATAAGGTGGATCCATGAATCCCAGAAATGAGCGACCCCCGTGGGCCAGCTTTGTTGTTAATGGAGCACTTTGTGAGCCCGGCTACCGTTTGCCGCTTTGTCCATTTTCGTTCCTCGACAAATTCTGGTTCTTATGGAGACGCGTCAAGAAGAAGAAAAGGAACCGTCCACAAAAAACAAAAAAAAACAGGCACATGACGTGAACATCAAAACTCGCGCCAGAATTGGCGTTGAAGGCTATTCGGAGAGCGCGCTTTATCCTCCCGATCATAGCCACAGACAAAAAGCGAAACTGTTTACTTAGAAATCCTGTGGATTTGCAAAAAGCGTGGAATTTCATCGGCTATCAAAAGTGGATATAATATTTCTATACACACACACACAGACTCAGTTCGCTTCGCCCGGCCAGCCGCCGCGGTTGGTTCTCTGGGGTTCTGGGCGGTCCCGCAGTTTGCGCACTCTGTTATGCCGCAGCCGTAAATGGCTATCATTAATCAGCGCGCACTCAGCAAGGGTGAGAGACAGGCAGAGAGATACCGATTCCCAACCCTTGCTGCGGAATCTCTCGAACGAGTTGATCGAAATGCAACCCGGCGACAAATGCACCGCAAACACAAAGCAAACGTTTTCATGCTGAATTGGGATGAATTTCACGCAGAATTATTAATTTGCATCTGAAAGGGGGGTTAATTAATATTGCTGTTATTCCTCCCGTACGCTGAATGGATCTTTTCGCATCAGAGGAATGAGTCACCAAGACAAAGTCGGACGTCGCCGCTGTCTGTCCATCGGCCCGGCAGAATCCAAAACACAAAAAAAAGGCAAACAAATCGAAGGTCAATGGCTTTCTTTGGCTGGCTGATGGAAGTTCAAACCTCAGCTCTCCGGTTGAATCTTCCTTCGTCGCTGATGTGCGTCCTGTAGGCAGCCGTCGAAACTTTCGGTTTCCAGGAAAAGAATCTGCACCCATACAGGCTCACGGGCACACAGTGAGGTAATGATCGAGAGTTGCATGACCAGAAAATTGGATGCATTCGTCGGCATCATCATCGGCAGAGGAATCCATGAATTGGATCTGACTCTCTTTTCGTTGTTTTTTTTTTCGTGTGCTGTTTTTGGAAGTTCTTTTGCTTGAAAGGAGCGATTTCGTTACGCGATTGGAATTTCAATTGTGTTTTATTTGTGAGGTTGTGTATTTCTTTTCCTGTTTTGAAACTTGTTCAATGAAGTGATACACGGCCACTGATTGTGATACGGCAGCCCATACTTTCCACCAAAAGAAACAATTGGATACACTACACTAAAAAATAACTTATTTGCAAAAAAAGATTGTACTCGAAAAAGAATGCAATCAACTAAAATGAACACCCAAAAAAGCTATGTTTTTGCAAAGTTCGTATATTCAATTCCCGCGCCTTGGACTTAACGCTAACCATTAAATCCTGTGCAACACTTGCGCCATCTTTCTAACACACTTCCATACAATCTTTCTTCAAATTCTTGTTGTTTTTGAAGACCTTCCCTGTTTTCCGGAGCTTGTCCTCCATAACCGCCCAGTACTTGTCTATTGGGCGAGGTTCTGGCGAGTTTTGCGCACATGCCTCCTTCGGCACAAAAACAACATCGTTGACTTCGTACCACTCCATCACCGGTTTCGCGCAATGGCACGATGCCAGATCCGGCCAAAACAGAGTGTCACCTTCGTGGAACCGGAGGAGGGGCAGCAGGTGCTTTTGGAGGCATTATTCTTTATATGTTACTGGCTGGACCCGGTGCGACCTCTGCTACGCTTGCATCTAAATGAATGAAAATTTAATAGAAATGAACCAATTTTTTTCTTTATTTTTATTTTTTTTTTTTTACCCCCCACCCCCCCCCCCCCCCACTCCACCCCTCCTTTTTTATTTTCCATTTTTTTTCCCCCCCCCCCCCCCCCCCCCGGGGGGGGGGGCCCAAACACAAAAAAAAGGCCCCCCCCCCCCCCACACCCCCCCCCTCCCAATTTTAACGCCGATCGGTTCTGCAGCCACCGAGTCTATAAGGGTCAGACAGACAGACAGACGGACAGGAATTAATTTTTATTTATACAGTGGTAGACATTCGTTTAGCCGAGGCCCAGTTTTTCTATGTATGTCGAAAATAAAACACACTGTTTGCTCGGAGTCGGTCTTGTAGGATACATCTCATTTATTTCTAACCAATTAATTAATAAAACTTAAGATTACGTTACATTTGGATAATAAAATTGAAAAAAATATAAGTACATTCGTTTAGCCGAATTGTTGAATTTCATCATCAAGATGTCTTTTAATTATGAATTTCGAAGAAATTCGATATTTAATATTTGGTATGGCCGCCATCGTTACGAATCACTTCAAAAATACGGTTTGGCATCGAATCAGACAGCTTTTGCAGTGTTGCCATGTCGATTTTGGCCCAAAACTCTTGAACTGATGTTTTAAGACTGGAAATGCTGTCAAACTGACGTCCGTTTGCATAAACCATTCCAGCCAAGATTCCCCAGAGGTTTTCTATGGGATTGCAATCAGGACTGCAAGGTGGCCAGTCCAGCAGTGGAATATTTTTTTCATCAAACCAAGGCCTTGGATTGCTTGGAGACGTGTCCTGCTGACCTGTCAGCATTGTCCTGCTGAAAAACGATGTCCTCATTCGCGTCGTTTTCAATATGACCGATCAAAACGTCTTCCAATAGCTCCAGGTACATTCCGGAATTAATCCGGGTTGAGATGAAACAAATCGCAAACTTTGCATGGTAGGAAAAGCCAGCCCATACCATCAAACTTCCACCACCAAAGTTTCGCTTCGATCTAACGACGCTGGTTTGATTCAAATCGTGCCAGTAGCAACTGTAACAATCGGGCCCGTATAAATTAAACTTTTTCTCGTCAGAAAACAGAACACTACGCCATTCCGTCTTCCACTCCATGTACTTCCGGGCGAACTTCAGCCGATTCTGCTTATGCGTGAGATTGAGCTTCGGGTTTCCTTGTAGTTTCTTCCACTTGATGTTTGGCAATTCATTCAGAATCCGAGCAATTTGTTCCAGAGTCACTGGAACATCGAGCTTTTGCTTTATTTGGGAGCAGGACAGTCGATTCCGTGTAGCTTCATGCCTGATTTGCCCTTTCATCTTCAACGATACTTTGGTGCGCCCTTTGGTAGCACGTTTAATGCCATATTTTGATCCCATTTTGAGGAAATTCCTTACTGCTTTCTCAGATCGACCAATTTTTCGGACAATTGAGACATTCGATTGGCCTTCCTCCTTGAACAAACTTATAATGCGCCGTTCTTCCTCCGTTAGTCGGGTACCCTTCGCCATTCCTGAAACTATTACATATATCATTAATCATTAAAAATTACCGCATTATTGACGCACCTTGATGATTATAAGTTATTTTATCGAAATGCTTCAAAACACACAAACCACCCCCCACAAAAATAATTAAAAAAAAAAAAAAAAAAAAAAAAAAAATTTTTATTTTTTTTTTTTTTTTATAAAATATTTAAAAATCACCGAGGATTTCCCAATTTTAAAAAAAAATTTTAAAATAAATTTTTTTCTCGCAGCTACATTGTCTAAACTTTCAGGTCCACGAATGGAATTGTTATTTTCATTCTTATATTCATTCACTATATTATTTGTCATTATAATATTCATTCGCTATATTTATTATACTTATAATATTAATTCACTATATTTTAAACATTACTATATGACATTAAATATATATTGGGAAGGCAGGGAGCATCAGGGTATCACTCAAGCTGGAATTGGACAATGGAGTGGTATGACAACCGGCGTCTAGGAGGGAACAAACAGTATCATTTTCTTTATCCTACCGATTCGATTGTGGTGCTGTGAATTCTACTCCAACAGTTTCAGTGAAAGTGACGCGACCTTCTTAACAAGCCATCCCGTAGAAAGCTTAATGAGTATTGCGAATTGGGTTATTCGAGTTGTTGGATCGTACCGTTGGAAGGAGATTCTTATGTTCCCGCGGGTTTCGCGTAAGTGTCTCTGCTTACGGGTCCGCCCCACCGTTTTTGGCCCTTCATACAGCGTTACTGTGAATGCAAACCGGTAACTCAATTTGATCTTACTATTAAGTGGAGCTGCATACATGACAAGGTCTTAGAAGGGATGATGGCTACCTTACATACATACATACATGCTTCAAAACACACTTGAAACCCGCGAGAAATTTGCCAAAACCAAATCATTTTCGCACCTCGGCTAAACGAATGTCTATGATGAAAACGTCGTTTGAATGTTTACATCCGCCGCTACCCGTTTGGTGTGTGTTCGCGTGCGAGTCGTTCCCTTCTCATCAAAGTGATGCAGATATACTACATCTACGACTTAACACATCCCGAATAAAAAGATGTTTTATACATAATTTTTGAATATTTTCAAAATTTTGAGCTCTCGGCTAAACGAATGTCTATCACTGTATACAGAAATCCTGCCTCCAAATGAAATGAATGAAAAATGTGGTTTCATTTGCTTGAATAGTTCTCGAGTTATGCAAATTTATGTGTTTCATTTGTATGAGAGCCCCCCCGCCCCACCTTTAAGAGAGGGAGGAGTCTTTAACTACCACAGACACATTTCTTGTCTCCAAAAACCTCAACATGCCAAATTTGATTCCATTTGCTTGATTTGTTCACGAGTTATACAAAAAAATGTGTTTCATTTGTATGGAAGCCCCCCTTCCAGAAAGAAGAGGGGTCTCAATAGAAACATTTCTTGCCTTCAAAAACCTCCACTTGCCAAATTTGTTTTCATTTGCTTGGTTAGTTCGCGAGTTTTGCAGAAATTTGTGTTTCATTTGCATGGGAGCCCCCTCCCCCCCTATCAGAAAAGGGAGGGGTCTCTAACTATCATAGGAACTATTCCCGGCCCCAAACACTCCACCATACAATATTTCACGCTGATCGGTTCAGTAGTTTTCGAGTCTATAAGGTTCAGACAGACAGACAGAAATCCACAGAAAAAACACCGAGCAACCATCTGAGAAACGTACGAGCAAACAAGAAGACGACAGTTTTAGGAACTTTATCATTTTCGTATGAAGACGGGTGATGGGCCCATAGTTTTTCGAGCATTACTCAAAAACAAAAACAAAGCCAATCGCAAAAATTTCACCAATGTAAGCTTATGAATTTAAACACAAGAAAGTATTCTTTTCAAAAAATTTCATGACTCGAAAAATAGTTTTTCCGGCTTTTCTAAGAAATTTTTCTTCACTGTTGAAAGTTTTGTAGGAAATTTTTTTAAGATTAAATTTTTAGGCAAATTTAACTATATTTTGAAAAAAAAAATTTGTTCTACGATGAATCGTACTTGAGTTATGAATTTTTAATGTTAGTGATGTTCCGGAAAATCGGAAAACTTCAATTGCCGTTTGCCAGGAAAACTGGCAACCCTAAATTTAAAAAAAAATTTTTTTGTATATTTTCATGAACCCTACGCGTGGGCAAAGTTTCGTAACAATCTGAGTCACTTCCGCCAAACTGTACGATAGTAAAAAATATTCCCCTTATGTGCTTTCTGTTTACGATTTTTTAAGTTTCTTTTTTCCTTGTTGAACCGAACCGGAAGTAACTTCACGCGAACATGGCGTGAAGATCAAGCGAGTGGTTCAGTGAGACTTCAGATAATCGGGGTCTCGGGGGATGTTCCACCTCCGGGTAACTCTCCGTCGGTGTCGGGCAGATCTGCCACCGGGGATTGCTCGAGTTGTCGCTGCAGATAGGAGTGCAATCGCTCACCATACTGCTTTGATCAAAAAGTTCCCGAAATCATCACCGTGTGGCAACCGCAGTCATACGCTTTGAGTTTCCTATTTTTTTTCAGGTTGCCACATCTGTCATGGACGTTCTATGATTTTGTTAGCTTGATAACTTGACATTTGTAAATGTTACGCCGTATTGAGTACATCTGAGATTGTGTGTACACCGTGTCCAATATATTCTCATACATAATAAAACTCTATTTATTTCAAATCGATAATCCAGATTTTATTGATAACTGTACCCATTATATTGCAATATAATACTGATAAACTACAGCATAAGTTTTGGAATAACACCGCCTTTAACCTTCTTGACCAGCTCCAGATGTTTTTCGAAACCGTCACAGTCGTGCCGCACGACTTCCATCGGCATTTCGTCCCAAATTCGTTTGATTACGGTTTTGAATTGGTTAATATTAGACGCCCTGTGGTCATTTACCTTTGCATGTATGACCATACGAAATAATCCAAAGGATTCAGATCTGGTGAACTGGGAGGCCATTCATTCTTGTCCAAAAAGTCGGTCAAATTTTCTCGGCACCAGCCCTGAACGAGACTTGCAGTATGCGATGGCACTCCGTCCTACTGAAACACATAGTGATCATATCCAAACACCTCTTGTACATATGGCTTGACAACTTTCTCCAAAACTTCCGTTTTATAATATACGGCATTCACTTTAACGCGTTTTTCGATGAAAACCAGTGGTAATTTGCCTCGCTTGCAAATTCCTCCCCAAACCATCACTGACGCAGCACTTTGGAACCGTGGAATATTCCTATCACTATCTGGAACAGTTCTCGAAGAGAGAGCCCACAATCTGTCGTTCTGGACATTGTGGGATTGTTGCAAGACGAATAACTTTTCGTCGGAAATGATAAAGTCTTCCCCACCGTGCCGCGACATAAGCAGACTTGCTCTTTCGAGTCGTTTCTGCTTCGAATGTTCCGAAACTCCGTGAACCTTACGTTTCTTGAAAGCTTGGAATCCGAGGTCATTTTTCAGTATATTGTGCATTGACGATCTCGAAACATTCAGATCTGCGGCCATTTTACGTACAGAGCGCTGTGATTTTCGTCAAATCCGTTCCCTGACCACTTTAGCAATTCGTGCAGTCCGCACCGTACGAGTACGACCGGATCTCTTCCGATCATCCAACGAGCAGGTGTCACGGTACCTTCGGATGGTTCGGTACACAAAATCCCGCTTCACTCCGAGGTTTTCCAAATTCCTGAAAATAGCGCCCAGGCGCTCACCTTTTACACGAAACTCCTTCATCGCTGGTAAAAGATAAACACCGAATGAAAACAATCGGACATAACCTAAAAGCGTTTGTGTAAACACAGTGCACAACTACACTAACACATACGTGAAGCATGTTGAGTAGTTGCACGACACCAATGCAAGGAAAAAGTGTATGAGAATATATTGGACACGGTGTACACTGGATTTTGTACAAATTTCAAATTGGAAATGAATTTGCAACAACGAGATTGTATTAAGTTTTGCTTTAAAAGTGGTTCGACATTGCAAATATCAGAAAAGTGTTTTGGCTATGATACTCTGAAGAAAACAGTCGTTTATCAGTGGCACGAACGTTTTAAAACTGGCCGTGAGTCCGTGAACGACAATGAGAGAAGTAGCTGGCCGTCGACATCGAAAACGGACGAAAACATCAACAAAAGCAAAGAATGGATTACCGTAGACCGCAAATTGATCATTAGAGAGATGACGGAGCAGTTGGAAATTGCTTGTGGATCTGTTCAAGACATTTTAATAAATGATTAGGACCTCAGAAGTGTCAAAAAAGACCGGATTAGTGGGCAAACACTTCGTGGATTTTGCACCATGATAATGCAACCTCACACAATGCCAACGTTATCCGTGAACATTTGGCTAAAACCGAAACGAATGCCATTTAGCAACCACCGAATTCACCTGATTTAGCTCTCGGCGACTTTTTCCTATTCGGTCGACTCAAGAAACCCCTCCGCAGAAGGAGTTGCAGCACCGGAGATGAGAACATGGTAGAATCGAAGCTGACTCTTATGGCCATAGATCATTGCCCGGAATGTAATAACCTCACTTTTTTGACAGTTCAGGGAGCTTGTTTACAAAGTGTTAGAATTCGAACCGCTAAAACAAAAAGTTTTCATTTGCTTTTTCTGGATTCTGTACGATTTAGATTCAGTAAATGATGTAAAATAAGCCCTGGTGTCTGTTTTTCGGCTATTTAACTTCAATCTTAATAGTTATAAATCTAAATCCTAATTTAGTGCAAAAAATCTCAAATCAATCTTACCGAAAACATTTCCAATCCACCCCCCCCACCAAATAAACAACAAATTAATAAAAAACAAATCAACATGGAGGGGGGGGGGGGGGGGGGGGGGGGGTGGGGGGGGGTTTTTTTTGGAACCTCTACATCAAACTTGTTCGAAAGAAAATCTTGCGATTTCTCTATTGCAGTCGTAATCTGCTTCACTTCACTCTTAAGATTTTGCATTTCATGGGATACAGCATTAGCAACTCCCAAGTAGCAATTCAAATGCAAATTGGTTTTATTCATGTTTTATGGTAGTTTTATCATAGCATTATGGAGTTCATCCGGTTTTATTGGGGCATTTTCCAAGTTAAGGTGGTTTTAATTCCTTAACAGTTCTCAAGAGTCATTAAAGAACACTTGAAGAAACCTCCATAAAACTACATCATTTATAAGTGTAATTCACCTTATCAGTAGTTTTATAAGTTACTTGATCCCCCTCTCAAGACATTGTTTCGCAACTTGCATAAAACCTGATAAAAGTTTTGTAAAAGTTTTATGACATTCTTCATTAAGATGAATGTATCTTGGAAATGCTGCCATAAAACTCTCTTAGAACCATTTGATTTTAAATAAGAGCACATATTCTTGAGAAAGAACATTATGTGAAAAATAAACAAACTGTCACAATGGACGCCCACAGGTGGAACAAATTAAAAACCAGCGGATCGTTCAAGCGGAAATTCAATAAAAACCTATTCAATATATTAAACACTCCTTCATCTCAGCCACCAACGACAATTTTTTTTGACCATTCCATTGGATTCGCAGCCTACTGAGACTAACTTATCAAAAGGGTCCATGCGTTATGCGTAAAACGAATAAAATAAAATGGTGCAATGTGTCACCAGTTGAAAACCGAAATGCATAACTCATGATATTTGATTTTATGCCAGTTATGCAAGTTAAACCTAACATCTCAGGTGGTGTGTTATATGGCGCACCACCGTGGAAATACAGCGCAGTACTTTTGACGTAAGGTTTAATGTGCACTTCGATTGTAAAATGTTATGTTAATGTTGAATTCTCCTGAGTCGTGCATTTCAGTTCCCAATAGGCTACACAATATTTACTCGTTGCAGGTAAAAATTAGTATATCATCTGAGCGAAAATCGATTTTTCCCATAATCCGCACGTTTAATCCAAAGTCGGAAGTAGTGCGCTGGAATCGCTCAGTGATCCACTACACAGTTGACTTCTTCCAACGTTAGGTTCGGCGTACAGATAAAGAGAAAAATCATCTTTCGCTCAACTGATGTTTCAGCCATCGACGCAATATTATTATCTGTTCTTCTTCCCAAATCCATTGTTAGCATATTCAAGTTAGAGTTTTTTTTTTAAATGTTTTAATCGACTTACGCTGGTGATTAAAAACATCAAATTATAAGCTGTAATTATGAACAACAACTATGCATAGGCACTTTTGATTTGGACGTTCACATTTTCTTTGTTTATGATGTGCCTTCTCCACAATGATTTTATGGCTATCTTACGAAAGACTTGTTTACCTTGAGCAATTCAAACAAGTTTTATTCAAGCGTTACTCCTCTTTTTCAAGAATAGAACAAGTAAAGATGAACTTATCGCGCTCCTAAAAAAATCTTGTTAGTCTTGTGCAAGAAATATTAGTTTTATATGCGTTTTATGGTAGTTTTAGATAACACCACTGAAAAAATGGCGAGCGTGGCTATTCTGGATTCCCTCCGAATGGTAGCCATTTTCATTTATATGCAGCAAAACTTTCGTTTTTCCAATGCTACGAACAATTTCTGCTGTTCAAAATACATTTTGAAACTTAAAATGGATTGTAGACACAATTTATTCAAGATCTAACAATTTATCAGCCTTGTCACCTAATTGTTGAATTGTCGAGTATTTTTTATTATTCAAATAAATCAATGTTCTAGCAATGATTCCGTGGCGCATTAAAATTTTCGAACTTTTATGTTATAAAACACCAATAAACTGAACGTCGCATGAAAAATTCATCAATTGCAGGATAAAAAACTCAAGCATTAATGGTCAATTTTACAATTAAGTTAAATACGTATCCACTTTGGAAAAGAAACATCATATGTATATCGATGTTTTCTTTTCTCTCTTTCTCCCCATTCAGCAGAACGAATCCAAAAATGGAATCTTCGAAACATATTTGTGACGGACTGGAAGTGTTCTTAAAGAGGAAAATCATAAAACTACCAAAACTTGTGGTAGTTTTATCATAGTTTTAAGCATGTCCTGCATGTCATTACAAGTATGTACCGATAAAACTATCAAGTTTTAAGCGAATCTTGGGAAATAGTCTTGAGAACCTCCTGTAGTATGGGCCTTTTTGAACTTAAGAGGGTTTTATGGCTGTTTTATCGATGTCATGTAGAATATCTAGTTTTATGCGTGGTTTTATGAAATGAGTCTTGAGAACTTCTTCAAGTGTACCTTAAAATTGAATTTGTTACTTGGGCCCCCACCACACCTCCATTAAACCCTCCCCCTCCCACACCCAAACACCAAAAAAACAAATTTTCACTTTTTTTAACATCTCTAACAAATGGAGAAAAATGTACGCAAAGGAGGTTGTTTGGACTAGTTTGCTGCTCGCCCAAAAGCCCGTAAAACAAATTGCAACGATTGTGGGATGCCACCTGGATACCGTTTACCGTATCCAACGTTCACACCTTGATGGACCACGTCCACGGAAGCCGGGAAGTGGCCTTCCACGGTCCGCTCGCACACCGAAGGTCATCAGATCAGTGAGAGACAAAGTGAGGCGAAATCCTATCAGATCGATCCGGAAATTGGCTAAGGAAGCCGATATTTCAAAAACTACCATGCAACGGTTTGTCAAAGATGACTTGAAATGTAAAGCGCCACCTTGTAACGGACCGAATCAAACAACTACGGCTGGAGCGCTCGAAACGTTTGGTGTCAGCATTAAAAAAGAAGCATATCATCATCGTATTCTCCGATGAGAAAATGTTCACCATCGATCCCGTATCTAACACACGTACAGACAGGTTTATTTCGCCAAAGAAGATTGAAGATGTTCCAGAGAACGTTAAATTCAAGTTTACAACCAAACATCCGGCCGGAGTCATGGTTTTCGGGCAGTTGCGCCCAATGGCTTGAAAATGCCTCCAGTATTTATCAAAGCTGGATTAAAAGTGAATACCGAGGTTTACATGCACATTTTGAAGGACCACGTTCTGCCATGGATGAAAGTCAACTTTGGAGCACACCAACACGTCATTTTCCCACACGACGGAGCACCGTGTCATACGTCAAAAATGACTCAAGCGTGGCTGAAGGAAAACATGGAATTTGGGCCTCCTAGCAGGTCGGACTTGAATCCTTTGGATTACTCAATATGGGCATATGTTCAGGCTAAGGCCTGTGAACGTTCTCACCCCAGTGTTGGCGCCCTGAAAGCTTCCATTACCAAGGCATGGAACTCGATGACTGACTCATACATTGAGAAGGTATGCTCCCCCCCCTTTAGAAAAAAAAATTTTTTAATATAAAAAATATAATAATAAAAAACTTAATAAAAATTTCCCCAAAAAAAAAAATATTTTTTTTTTCATTTCTTCCCCCCAAAAAAACCCAAAAAACCCAAAAAATTATTTTCTTCTTGCTGCACAAACCAAAACACCCCACAATTTGCCACCCACAAAAATACCCCACCCCCCACCCACCCCCCACCCACCAACAACAAATTTGTCCACCCCCCCCCCTTTCTCCCCTTTCCCCACATATTTTTACGCATCTATTTTTTATCACATAAATTTCATTTCCTATTGGCATCAACAGAACCACGCATGTGTGCTACTAATAGAACTACTTCAGCACCTATGCACCAAAGCTCGAGTTAACGGCTAAATTGAACAAGTCGCCCGTTCGCTCTATTTTCGCTAAATCTGCCAATACAATAATCCTTTACTCAACATGTATTACACAATAGCTAGAGTAAACCAGCACCAAATTGTGTGCACGAATAAGAGCTGCTACAGCACTAATACATAAAGCTCAAACTCGATTATCCGTTCCCGCGTATAGAGCTTGCATACAACCATACAGCAACAACAACAGCCCAATAAAGCAACTCAGCAACCACGCAATAATTATGTCCCTGATGGAGCTTTATTACTCCAACAAATATTTGCGTTTTTCAACACTTTTCCCGTGCAATATCTACATCACTGATTTTCATCCCACCGCAGGGTTCGTTGTTTTTTTTTTTTTTCCCCCCCCCCCCTTTTTTTTTTTTCCCTTTTTGGATCCACCCCCCCAATATTTTTAAAAAAAAAAAAAAGAGTTTTTTTACCCCCCCAAACCCCCCCCCGCCCCCCCTAAGAGGGAGGACACTTTCCTTAATTTTCAATGGATGTTTTTAAAAGGGGGCGACTTCCCCCCCAAAAAGTTTTTAAGGCGCGCTGTTATCAGCCGTCTTCTGCCTCTCCTTGGGTTGCCTACTTTCAGCAGAAAGTGAAAGCCCTAGACTTTTTGGGCATTAAAAGGAATTTGACGCGTCGTTATCCGGGGACCGAATTTCATCAGGTCAACCGAAACAAACTGCGTGTTACTGCACCTACTTATAAAATTGCAAATGAAATTGCTAGTGACGAGTACTACGTCTACATCCCATCTCGAGATGTGGAGATAAATGGTGTGGTTTCTGCAGCGAGCCTGACGTGTGAAGACGTTATGGAAGGTAAGAGGCGGCTTCCAAATTCTGCTTCGTCTACCATTGAAATTCTGGAATGCAAACAATTGCATGCAGGATCAATAGTAGATGGAAAAAATACGTATTCCCTCTCGGACTCACTACAGATGACCTTCGCCGGATCAATTCTCCCAACATTTGTTGAAATTGATAAGGTTTTTTTTCCAGTGCGCCTTTTTGTACCAAGGGTATTTAATTGTACCAAGTGCAAACAGTTGGGTCATACGGCTTCTTTTTGCGACAACAAGCCCCGTTGTGGCAAATGCGGCCAAAGGCATCTAGAAGATGCTTGCCAACAGGAAGCAACCAAGTGTGCTTACTGTGGCCGGAGATACACGCCCCCGGTAAAAGGAAGCCCACTAGTTCCCCGGGTGTGCGCCGGAAACTAATTAAACCCACTCTCAAAAGCTTTCAAAAAATGGAGGTAGCGGGGGTCAATTAAAAAAACCGAATAAACCGGTAATAGCTGATGCATCCGTTCCTAGCTGTAGCTATACCAACCCGCCGTTACCTAATAACAGTAACCGTAAGAGGTTGCCAAAACCAAAAACTACGTCTTCCCGCAATTCTAAGAAAAATATCCCGTCCACGCGAGGTAACATTAATTTTAGGGACATCGTGGATAACATTTTAAATGCTGTTGGTCTTTCAGATGCTTCACCGATCCGGGGACTCATTGACCTGCTTTCCTAGTAGCACGCTTGTTGCAAGCCAGTTAAAGAACCTTCATTGTCACTCAATTCAGTCACAATCAAGTTGCTGCAACCAATTTCGAGCGATTTGTGTTGCTAGGGTTATTCCTATAGTTGAAAACTACTTCAAGCAATTGACTGTATCATGGCCCCTTATTGGTGAATTTATATCTTTCGATGAACAATTCGTCGAGTGAGGATCAAGATATGATCACCGTATTACAATGGAACTGTCGTAGTCTTAAACCTAAATTAGACTCGTTCAAGTATTTGATTCACAATGCTGATTGTGATATATTTGCTCTCTTCTGAAGATGAATTAAACGATTTTAACATTATTCGCCTGGATCGAGATGATTCATATGGTGGCGTTCTTTTAGGGATCAAAAAGTGCTACCCCTTCTATAAAATCTCACTCCCAATAATCTCAGGCATTGAAATCGTCGCTTGCCAAATAAATGTAAAGAATAAAGATCTTTGCATAGCTTCTGTCTATGTCCCTCCGATGACATCAATAAACCGCCGTCAACTTTGGAGTTCAATTACATTACTTCCATCACCAGTTCTTATTCTGGGCGATCTGAACTCCCACGGTACTTCTTGGGGCGAACAATACGATGACAATAGAGCGGGTATTTTCTATTACTTATGCGACGATTTCAACTTGACCATCTTGAACACTGGGGAAGCGACACGAATAGCAAAACCTCCTGCCAAGGAGAGTCGACTTGACAAATCTTTGTGCTCTAATTCACTATTATTAGATTGTTTGTGGAAGGTAATCAATGATCCCCATGGTAGTGATCACTTACCAATTATTATCTCAATCACAAAAAGTTTTCTATATACAGACCAATCCATGTCAATCCATGTTCCTTATGACCTCACGAGGCATATTGATTGGCAACATTTTGCATCGGCGGTAACCCTTGGTATTGATACTACCGATTCTCTTCCACCATTAGAAGAGTATCGTTTCCTTTCCGAATTGATGTACAAAAGTGCATTAGAAGCTCAGAAACGACGTGTTCCAAGTGCATCCCTCAAAAGAAGACCCGCCACCCCTGGGTGGGATGACGAATGCACTAAGTTGTATCTTGAGAAATCCGATGCGTTTAAAGATTATCGTAGACATGAAACATGTGAGCTTTTTGATAAGTACCTTTAAGTAACTTGAAAAAAAAGCTTAACAATTTACTCAAAGCAAAGAAACGCAATTACTGGCGTTCGTTTGTAGAGGGACTATCTATTTTGTTTTTTGGCCTTTGCACACAAGGAGCAATTGGCTTCAGTATTTCTGGATATTAAGGGCGCGTTTGATTCAGTTTCCATAGATATACTGGCAGATAGGTTTGCCAGGAATTTTAAATAATTTTTTGTATAATTTACCGTCAGAAAAACAAATGACCTTCCATCTAGGCCAACTGACAACTTCCAGAATAAGCTACATGAGCTTATTCCAAGGCTCATGTCTAAGTCCCTTACTTTATAATTTTTATGTTAAAGATATTGATAACTGCTTGGAAAATAGATGCACGCTAAGACACCTTGCAGACGATGCTGTGATCTCCTTTAGAGGTCCACGTGCGGAAACCTTGCAAAGGCCATTGCAAAATTCCCTAGATAATCTGTCCATTTGGGCCAGAAATTTGAGTTTTCACCGCAAAAAAACCGTATTGGTAGTGTTTACTAGAAAGCATTTCCCCGCTCAACTGCGTCTCAAACTGTTGAATAGAGACATTGCCCAATCTTTGACCTTCAAATACCTTGGTGTCATGTTTCATTCAAAATGCACTTGGAGTACTCACATTGCGCTTTTGAAACAGAAATGTCAACAAAGGATCAATTTTCTAAGATCAATTTCCGGGACATGGTGGGGTGCTCACCCGGATGTCTTCATTAAACTCTATAGAACAACTATTCTTTCAGTTCTCGATTATGGCTCGAATAATTGCCCGGATAATGATGCCTCCAGAGCACGAATATTGAATACCCTAGGGGCCCGAGGTAGACAACCCTTCCGCGAGATAAGAGATGTTTTGGGAATGCGTGATCTCCCCTACATGCAAGCGATTTACGAATTCATTTGTTTGTCTGACGTCAATGTGTAATGTCATCACTCCCCTCCCCTCAACGCTAGTAAATTCCCCGCCATTGTGTCCCAGCTATACTTTCCTCTTGTTTCCGTGCTACTTGTACCTGCCCAGCAAGCTATTGATCAACCATCTGCGCCCTCCTGAAATGGGCCATGAGCAGCAATTATTAAGCTCAATAAGTTACCTGCCTAGTCCCTTCCAAGCGATAATGTGACCCATTAACCTCGAGCCAGCCACGAGTAATTGGTGCCCCACTTACTAACACCATAAAGTAAACCATTGTAAATAACAAAATTGAATTTTGGCTCCGCAAAGTTTCACACACGTCTGAGCCTTACAAATAAACGAACTGATTAAAAAAAAAATCACTGATTTTGAATCATCTACAAACTATTACTCACGATCAAATCAAAGAACTCAATATAATTATTGGAATGTTTTGCACTATATAATTTGTATTCGAAAATGATTGAATCAAAGACACGTTTCAACTATACAACAGTGTTGCCAGATGCTTTTTGAGTTCAATTTATTCAATACTAGCTGAATTCGGTGCGTGCGCTGCTACGCTTGCAACTAAATGAAGGAAATTTTAATATAACTGGCACGTTTATGGTTTTTTTTCGGAATGGTTTTTTTTTTCTTGAATAAGCAGGGGTTAAAACTTGTATCAAAACATGCTTCTTACCCGAGAAATACACGTTTTGTGTTTAAGTAACCTGGATTATTCTAATTTTTTGTAGAAATTTGTGTTTCATTTGTACTGCAGCCCTCCCTTCCAGAGGGGGTGGTTTCTCAAACAACCATACAATCATTGCCTTCAAAACCCCCACATGCCAAATTTGGTTCCATTTGCTTGATTAGTTCTCGAACCATCACACTGGGCTCTTCGATAATAATAAAAATTTGAGTTTCATTTGTTTGAACCCCCCCCCCCCTTTCAGAAAGGGGAGGGGTATGGAACCACCATAGAAACATTCTTGCCTATAAAACCCCCCACATGCCAAATTTGATTCCATTTGCTTGTTTAGTTCTCGAGATATGAAGAAATTTTTGTCTCATTTGTATGAGAGCCCCCTTCCTGAGAGAGTTGGGGTTCTCAAACAATCATAAGAACCTTCCTCAGCCCCAAAAACCCTTTCATATAAATTTTCACGTTGGTCGGTTCAGAATTTTCTGAGTCTACAAGGGTCTGACAGACAGACAGACAGTCAGACAAACAGAAATTCATTTTTATGCATATAGAAATCTAGCCTCCAAAAACCCCCATATGCTGAAAGTGGTTTCATTTACTTGATTAGTTCTCGAGTTATGCAGAAATTTGCTTTTTATTTGTATGGGAGCCCCCCCCCCCATGGGAGGTATTGAACTGCCATAGAAACATTTCTTGCCTCCAAAAACCTCAACATGCAAAATTTGGTTTCATTGGCTTCATTGGCTCTCGAGTTATGCTGAAAATTATGTTTCATTTGTATGGGAGTCTCCCCTTCCAGAAGGTGGAGGGGTCTCAAACCACCTTAGAAACATTTATTTCCTTCAAAAACCTCCACATGCCAAATTTGGTTCCATTTACTTGATAAGTTCTCGAGTTATTCAGAAATTTGTGTTTCATTTGTATGGAAAGACCCCCTCCCGCCCCCTTCCAGATGGCGGAGGAGTCTCAAACTTCCATAGAAACATTGCTCTCCTCCAAAAACCTTCACATGCCAAATGTGGTTCCATATGCTTGATTAGTTCTCGAGTTATGCACAAATTTGGGTTTCATTTGTATGAGAGGCCCCCTCTTACAGAGGGCGGAGGGGTCTCGAGTTACCTTAGAAACATTTCTTGCCTTCAAAAACCTCTACCTGCCAAATTTGGTTCCATTTACTTGATTAGTTCTCGAGTCATGTAGAAACTTTTGTTTCATTTGTATGGGAGCACCGCGACCCCCCCTACCGGAGAGAGGAGGAACTATCGTAGAAACATTTATTGTCTTTAAAATCCCCGCATGCCAAATTTGGTTCCATTTCCTTTATTAGATCTAGAGTTATGAAGAAATTTTAGTTTCATTTGTATGACAGCACCCCTTCTAGGAGAGGGGAGGGGTCTCAAACCACCATAGAAACATTTTTCTATGATGGTTTGAAAACCCCACATGCAAAATTTGGTTCCATTTGCTTGATTAGTTCTTGAGATATGCAGAAACTCCTGTTTCATTTGTATGGGAGCCTCCCTTTCTAGAGAGGGGAAGGGTCTCTGACTACCATAGAAACATTTCTTGCCTCCAAAAACTTCCGCATGCTAAATTTGGGTTCCTTTGCTTGATTAGTTCTCGAGTTATGCAGAAATATGTGTTTCATTTGTGTGGGAGCCCCCCTTTTCAGAGAAGGCAGACAGACAGACAGACAGACAGACAGACAGACAGACAGACAGACAGACAGACAGACAGACAGACAGACAGACAGACAGACAGACAGACAGACAGACAGACAGACAGACAGACAGACAGACAGACAGACAGACAGACAGACAGACAGACAGACAGACAGACAGACAGACAGACAGACAGACAGACAGACAGACAGACAGACAGACAGACAGACAGACAGACAGACAGACAGACAGACAGACAGACAGACAGACAGACAGACAGACAGACAGACAGACAGACAGACAGACAGACAGACAGACAGACAGACAGACAGACAGACAGACAGACAGACAGACAGACAGACAGACAGACAGACAGACAGACAGACAGACAGACAGACAGACAGACAGACAGACAGACAGACAGACAGACAGACAGACAGACAGACAGACAGACAGACAGACAGACAGACAGACAGACAGACAGACAGACAGACAGACAGACAGACAGACAGACATACAGACAGACAGACAGACAGACAGACAGACAGACAGACAGACAGACAGACAGACAGACAGAAATCCATTTTTATATATATAGAAGATAGATAAGCTTAATAAAGTTATAACTAAAAAAGTGAACGCGGATAATATTTTCTCACCATGTGTGACACTTGGACCAGCGGACCTCGGATAGAAAGTTGATTTTCGCATTACCCTTCTATATAAAAAAGGTCAAAGGTAAAACCGTTACTGTCACATAGGGGCAACCAGCTTCCATCGATCATACCTAGGAAAACTGAAATAAATCAAAAGTTGAACCCGGGAGTACCACTCCTATCCCACGTCACCAATTTTACCTCTTCAATATACTGTAGGTCAATCGTGTGATGAACTTGATTTTGTTCGTCATTGCATAAAACACGCATTCCATCTGAGAGAACCAATCGCCTGCTGCACCTAATTGCTGCAGAAATTCTTACACCCCGCAGGTATTTCGCCAGCACTTGTGACATGGATAAATTTTCCAGAACAAATTCATGTCAAAGATGTAAGATTATTCAATCACACTCACTGCTAGTACTCGAAGTTCTCCGCGGGGTAATTGTTTCACTTGCTTTAGAACGTCACTGCCTACCTTCTCCGGACTCGAATGCCAATGCGGAGCGGAACGATGCTGAATAGAAAGCACCAAAGCAGAAATAGAAAACTATCATCGTCTTTCTCCGCTCAATCCGAAGCATCCAAAGTCTCCAGCTCTCGAGTTCACGGCTGAATGTGTTATCAATAAAATACATCATAACAAACATAACATCATGTCAGTCATGCATGCTAACAAGACATGACTAGGCAGGCAGCACCAGTTCCAACGGCAGCAGGCAGCGGTCTAATCGACTCGCCGCGCGCGCCTCAGCCCCCTCCTCGGCACTGCTCCCTGTGACTTTCTAGATGAATCGGACTCATGTTGCGCCCAGCGAGGCGAGCGAAAAAATGAAAATTGAAATCGGCTTTCATTTCACGAGCAATTTCTTTCCATAGGAACTACTATTTCTATTCCCAAACCAGCGGCATGGCAGTCTGAGTTCTTTTCCACATAGCACTATCCAGCAGTTGGGCAGACTGTGAACCGCAGCCTCCTGTGGCTATTCGATTGTGCAATCGAAACTAGATCTTTCAACGAGCCAGCGAGGCAGGCCTTGCGTCATCCGTTTGATGAGGTCTTATCGTTCACGCAGTTGTCCCCCCTGCTTTCGCATCCCTCGGGTGACTTAGAGCTTACTTCAAGTGAGGACAACTTAAACTCCCTGATGAGAATGATCCCCGGCAGTTAGTGTTACCGTTTGCGATACGATGCCACGCGAGCACGCAACAGATTGGAGAATGTCAACATTTTACCTAGCAGAAGGAAACGGAAAGTGGTTGATGGGTGTAGATTCCTTCTTTCCAGAAGCGAGGTACATTCTTGACATGTGGTGGGAAAAATTTGAGGTAATGCCCAGCAGTAAGACAAACGAGATCTAAATGGTGCATTATTGCAAATTGGATCACATTCTCTTTGTTCAACCTGCGAAGTATTTTCATCCAAGTTGTAAGGCAGTTCAAGTTCATTGAACCTTCCTTTCGGCAACATTGTTTACGGACTCCGGACCCGTCCTGAACTCCAATCGCAAACCGATCAACAATCACCCTCTCCACCTTCCACCGTCGTTATTTGTTGAGGCATGTACTGCACGGACGCATCGAAGAAGAAAGATCATCTTGAATTTAAGCACCTTCGCGCGTAGCAACTTCGTCTGTCAGTCCATTCTTTCTTACCTTCTCATTTCAAGCGCACTGGCAGGAAGCCCGAGAACAATTGATAACAACAAAAGAAGGAACGGAGTTCCATTCAACCGACAACAATCCCTCCAAATCTTCTCGAGAAAGCAGTGAAAGACAGTCCCAGCATTCAATGGTAGGGTTGAAGAACTCCACCGGAGACTTAAGCCTTATAAATATTCATATCCATGCGCACATATCTTAATTTTGAACAATTCGCCCTCGCAAGACCGGGACGACTATGTAATCTTGCCCGTTCGTTGTTACTCAGCGTGGTTGTGTCACAATGAAATTGTTTCGAATTTTCCAGCACAAGCCGCAGAAGAATCGTGCCTTTTTCTTAACTCAAATTGCGAATAATATCGACACTACCGAAGAAGAAAAACGAAAATCTGTATCGTCCCAGTCACGTGCACTTGTGCGACCCTCGAAAAACACATCCATGACTGCAGACTTTAATCGATAAAAAAAAATCTCTCAGTCGAAACGAGTTTTCGCTGAGTTTGCATAAATGCACTTGCTTAAGGGTTAGTTGCTCTCGGTCTGTGCTGGCGGGACGGTTCGTGTGTTTTTTGTTTTTGTTTTTGCAAAAGCAGAGAAAGAAGACGCGAGATAGCAGGCAGAACTTGAACTTGGACCTTGGGATAAAAAGTCATCCGTTGAGGAAGTCGTGGGTCGTAATTCTTTCGGCGCAGCTCGATAAGCGAGTCTCCGCGGATGACGACGACGTATGCGCCTGTCTGGTGTGGTGACCCACGAATACATTGTATGGAATAGCGGAGATGTGATTCGGCGATAGAAATTAACTGGTGGCTCCGGTAGTTCGAAATGCATGTGCTTTGGACATTTTAATGAATTGCAAGCTGATTAAGCTAGATTAAGCTGGAAGGAAATATACTGTATTAGCAATATGAGTCACTTCACATTTTTTAAGCAACCTTGTTTTTGCGCATGTGGCGTCATAAGTGAGAAACGTGGCTACACTCTAAATCCACACGCTCGGTATAAGTTATCCAGCTTTTGCAGTATCTAGCATAATATTTCAAAAGTACTCAACTGACAAATTGAAACAAATCACAAATTGTTAAACTAAGGCCCTAACTAAGGAATCAATTTCCAAACAATTCGCTGCACCACCGACTTATTGCCAGGTGCAAACACGTAACTATGGTTTTTTGCAACTTAAACATGATAGGACAAAGATCGGCTGCTGAGAAGAATGCGAGATTTACGACTTGCAATTATTATTTTTGATCATCATCGAATGATTTTCAGAATATTACAAAGTAGAGAGATACTTTGATACATTTAGGGGAGAACAGTACAAAATGCACTGGTGGGGTATTATGACCCACTCCACAATCCATGCTCAAAACTTCAAACTATTTTGTAGTACAATGGCACTAAAACACCAAAATATGATCAAAATTGAAGAAATTGTCATGACTGTACCACACATGTAAATAATAGTGTTATTAAAAGAAGCTTTTAACAAGCGTTAATATCCTTGGTTTATAATAAATTCACTTCAAATGTATTGCACACAAAAAACTTCAAGATACGACCCTATTTTGTATTCCGACGGATTTGTGTTTCGTTCGGAACTGACATTTCGTTCGAGTTTGAATTTTGTATTCCCTATTACGAACGTTTCGTTCGTTTCGATCCGGTTTCGATCGACTTATGTTCGGAAAATTCGAACTGTCAAAAAACATAAACAAGGTGTCGGTCGGATTGCTGAATTTTGAGTTTGCTTTTGGTGTTAATAGAGGTTTTTGGTGTTTATGGTGTGAATAGAAGCTCAATGAGAAAAAAGTTTAATTTTTCAAATGGATTTTGCACTATTGCCGATTTTGGCGGAGAGAAAAGAGATTGGATTACTTGGTATTCAACGGAGGAACCACCGGGAACTCTCCGATTTTATGAAGCTTTCAGATACTGCGTAAGTTTTCATTCAACTCAGATCTTCAATGTTTACTCTATTCACTGTTTGTTCCAATTTCTCAGATTTATCAAAAACTTCCGACTAAGCAAAGCAGCGTTCCAGTACGTTTTAGGGGAAATTGACAATCATTTTCCCAACGTTAAGAAATGTGGGCCTTCCGTAAAGGTAAAGTTGGCTGTATGTTTGCGATTCTTTGCGGAAGGAAATTACCAGCATGGAGCAGGACAAGATTTCCACTTTGCGATTGCGCAGCCCACATTTTCTAAGGTACTGTCTGAAATGCTCAAAATTTTGAAGCAGAGTCTGTGTTCAAAATGGATACACCTGGAAATGTCTGAAGAAGAACAGTGGCGTGCAAAATTTTATTTTTATCAGAAATCAGCGATCCCAGGAATAATTATGTGCGTGGATGGCATCTGTTCTACAATCGGAAGGGGTTCTATAGTCTGAATGTTCTTATTGAAAGTATGAAGTAGTAGTTGAATAACATATATTGAGGTTCTATATTTTTCTAGGTTTGCAGCAAAGAATTCGTTTCGTCGATCCCAGTTTCCAGGGAGCTAACCATAATTCTCATGGCGAGTGAGTCCTGCGCGAGTTTACTTCGAGCAGCTGCATAGAAACGGCGAAGTGAATACAAAGATTCTAGGTAATTATTAATTGACATTTTTAAACATCTTGAATGTAGGTATTGCATTATAAGAATTTCATTCACAGGTGATGCAGGCTATCCGTCGGAACCATGGCTAGTAACGCCGTTCAGAGCCGCAGACGAAGGGAGTGGTGAGAGTGAGTTTAACCGAAGGCATGCATTAGGAAGAAGTATCATCGAACGAACAATCGGTGTACTCAAAAATCGATTTAGATGTATGCTTGGCGCAAGACAACTACACTATGACCCTACAAAATCAGCCCAAATTGTGTATGTATGTTGTGCACTTCATAATATATGCTTAGAATACGGTTGTTCTCAGTAGTTAAATATGTTATTAAGCAATATTTCCAAACACAAACATTCATAAACAGATTAAGAAAATTAGAAGGGTTAAACGATCGTTCCACACTTGATCCGAGACCCGCAGGGTCATATACAAAATGATCTCTAATTTCATGAAATATTATCCGATTTGATTCCGCATCCGACTGGAAAATTACTGTAGTTTTATATTTTGGTAACATAATTTGCCATAGTCCTCGATCACCGGAGTTGTTCCGGGTTTTAGGAAAGGTTGTCTCATATGATGAATTTGCAATGAGATTTTGTACAAGATGCCAATGCAAACAATTTATTTCGGAAAACACACGTAAAGACAAAACGAATAAAATATCGATTCCAGGAATCGGCTATAAATTGACCAAGATATGGGCCTTTCCATGAAACAGGTTCTGATGCAGGATCCCGGATGCAATAACCACTTTATTTTACTCAAATTATGCCATGTGAAAAAAAATTCTGCTTGGTTTTTCGTCACAAACCATATTATAAACGGAAAGTGGATCCTTAGCCATATTGGCCACTCTCAGACCCACAGGAACGTACCCGAGGGGCCTGTTGAAAGGACCAGTCAGGCATTTATCACAAAACATGCCGTGCGGCAGCTCTATATTCATGATTTTTCATAAATGTGGTATTGATAAATTTCAACAGGCCATTGGATACATTGGTCATTCTCGGAACCGCCGAAACGTTCTCGGGGGAACCTGTAGTAGAGGCCATTTAAGATGTTACACCAAAACATGCCGTGCGGCAGCTCTATCTTCATGATTTCTCGTACATATGATATTGATAAGCTTTAGGAGGCCATTGGATACATTGGTCACTTGGAACCACCAAAACGTCCCTAGCGGAACCTGAAGTAAGGGTCATTTACGATTTTATTCCAAAACATGCTGTGCGACAGCTCTGTCTTCATGATTTCTCATAAATATGATTTTGATAATCTACAGAAGGCCATTGGATACATTGGCCACTCTAAAACCACCGAAACGTTTCCCGGGGGAACCTGTAGTAGAGGCCATTTACGATTGTTCTCCAAAACATACCTTGCATTAGCTCTATCTTCATGATTTTTCATAAATGTGCATGAGCCCGCGATTGCTACTCCGTTATTGCCAGGTCAGTTGTTATTACACAGAGAACCAACAGATGATGCTTGGGACGTCTTGTCTACGTCTCGTGCCCGTACAGGACTACCGGTCTTATCAGCGTATTGTTTATGGTATACTTAGTACGGGGTGAAGTTTATCAGACCGCAAGGTCTTGTGGAGTCCGTAGTAAACACGACTCCCGGTAATGATACGTCTTGGAATATCTGCAGTTATTGTCTGACATGACCAAATTCCCGAGGTACTGAAATTCGTCCACTACCTCGAACTCATCTCCGTCAATTGTCACACTTCGGCCTATGTGACCTCCCTCACGCACGGTTTCTCCGGCCAGCAGATACTTAGTATTCGACGTGTTTAGCCTTAATCCAACCTTTCCTGCTTCACGCTTCAACCTGGTGTACTGTCCAACAACCGATTGAAACGTTCTTCCGACTTTGTCCACGTCGTCAGCGAAGACGATGAATTGGCCGGATCGCCTTGTCGAAGTCTTTTGCGCGTTCCGGACGAGTCCGATAGCGCACCCAATATCCTTACGCAGCACTGCATACCATCTATCGTAGTCTTGATCAGTCTGGTCAGTTTCCCGGGAAAACTGTTCTCGTCTATAATCTTCCATAGCTCTTCAGGGTCGATCGTGTCATACGAGAACCTAAAACCGATGAATAGATGGTGTGTAGGGACTTGGTATTTGCGACATTTTTCGAGAATCTGTCGCAACGTAAAGATTTGGTCCGTTGTCGACCGCCCGTCCACAAAACCGGCTTGGTAATTTCCTACAAATCTACCCAAGTAACCACGACGCTATAATAGCATGCATATATAGGGCATATGCATTACGTCTAGTGCATCATTGAAGTTGGAATAATGCTGAAAAGGGCTCCACTAAGATCGAACTAATGCTATATCTTTTGTAATGCCATAAAACATTGCTAAAGTAGCATTATTGCATTGGTAATGCATCACTACATTCTTAAATCTAATCTAACGCTTCATTACTTGACAACTGTTGAATTAATGCGATCCCGCATTAATGATGTTGATTTTGGGTTGAATAAGTGCAATAATTTAATGGGGCTTCAAATGGTGAGTTGACAACTTCGAAGGAGGGTGCGACCGACCTCTCGTCCTCACAAGTTCCTACCTCACGCCTCCACGAGTCATATGATCACAAAAGACTGCCAGCTGAAACATGGAGACGCTTGTTGGCGTAGCCTGGGCAATGTTGTCAATCTGACAATAGCGAAGTGCTCTTCATGTTAGGGGCGGCTCAAAACAGCGTCTGTTCTCCATGTTAGGAGCGGCTGGTCAGCGTCATCGTGCCAGCGTGGGACTCTAAACAGCCAGCCGTAAAAACCATAAGTACAGATAGCAAGCAATGTAAATTCGGACCGGATTAATCGGCAAGGACCCAGGTGACGAAAATGGATTAACGATTGGAAACCCGGAACATGGAACTATAAGTCTCTGAATTTCTTGGGATGCGGCCGCATTCTTTAGGACTTCGACAAGGCGATGGTCTCTCCTGCCTGCCGTTCAACATTGCGCTTTAAGATGTTATGAGACGTGCGGACTTTAACATGCGGGGTACGATTTTCAACAAATCCGGCCATTTCATATGCTTCGCTGACGACGTGGACATAGTCGGAAGAACGTTTCAAGCTGTTGCTAATCAGTACATCAGGTTGAAGCGTGAAGCATGAAATATTGAATTAAGGCTAAACACGTCGAAGACTAAGCATTGGCAGGCTGGAGCAACCGAGCGTTAAAGAGCTCGCATAGGCCGAAGTGTGACAATCGACGGAGATCTTTGGTGACGTCAGACAACAACTGCAGCAGAGAAATTCGAAGACGTATCATTACCGGAAGTCGTGTTTACTATGGACTCCACAATACCTTGTGGTTTGGTAAACTTCACCCCCGCACTAAGTGTACTATGTACAAGTCGCTGATAAGACCGGTAGTTCTCTACGGGCATGAGACGTGGACAATTCTCGAGGAGAACCGGAATTTTCGATCGACGTGTGCTTAGGACCATCTTTGGCGGCGTATGTGAAAATGGCATATGAAGGTGAAGGATGAACCACGAGCTGGCGCAGCTCTGTGACGAACCCAGCATCCAGAAAGTTGCTAGAGCTGGAAGGATATCGTGGGCGAGAGATATTGTTAGAATGCCGGACAACAATCCCGCAAAAATGTTGTTTATCACAAATCCGGCCGGTACTAGACTTAGAGGTACGCAGCGTGCTAGATGGTTGGACCAAGTGGAGCAGGATCTTGAAAATGTGGGGTGAGCAAAGAATTGGAGACAATCAGCCCTGGACCGAGTTTATTGGAGAAACATTGTACAGCAGGTTCAGTCCTGAAGGACGTTTGACCAGGATAAGTAAGTAAGTAGCCGCACTCTTTCCGACTTATTGAGGGTCCGCAAGTTCCACATAATAGCGCTACAGGAGGTTTGCTGGAAGAAATCAACAGTACATACGTATAGGAATGGTTTTACCCGCTATCAGAGCTGCGGCAGTACACACGAGCTTTTATCGTTATAGACGAATTGCAGAAGCGCGTGATTGGGTAGTAGCCAATCGACAACAGAATGTGCAAGTTGAGGATCAAGGGACGTTTCTAGACATCATGACATCAAAAAGTAAGGTGTGAAAAATAGAACCCACAGTCTAAGGCTTGGTTGTACTGCACTTTTGTTCATGAAGCTATATGTGAATATTGTAGACTGTAATTAAATCAATAATATCAGCTACCTAAACTTTGAAGTATCCGCAGTTTTATTATCGACACAAGAGGTTACCCTAATTCGTTCGAAATGTCTTATGAACGTACGATTGGAGCATTTTCGCATATTTTTTATTTAAAGTCCCATCATTTAATGTGAATGTATGTAAATATGTAAAAACAGATTGCATATATTTTAGAACATAAGAGTTATTTTAATGTTCTGAAACATAAGCAATCTGCATTTCAAGAATTCTTTTTTTGGCTTCCAGTTTCTCCCGTGTGAGCTTTTCCATCTGAAGGTTATGACGCTGTTGCCCATTTAACAGTTGTTTCAGTGTGGAATCCACGGATACAATCGCCTTGGCTGATTGACGCTGGTAATGTACCAAATCACTCGAATTCTTATTTGAAGCATCAAAAAGCGATACCATATTTGAATGGAATTCCTGCTGTTGCTCAACTTGGAGCTCTACCAGTTTGGCAGTAGAAAGACGTGCCTTTTTCGTCTGGGAGTACTGTGAAAGAACGGTATCATTTACATCGTCAGCCACGTCGGCAGAATCGCCACTGTTATTTAAATTCTCCTTGTCGATTTCTTTAGGGGCTCCTTGAGATGAGGTACCCGGAATTCCTTCCACAGTTGCAGCTAGCCCGGTTAGATTAACTGCTTGCTCATCCAGCTCAGACAGATGAATCAACTTGTTGGGTCCTCCACCCGTCGCTCTTTGCTCTCTCTTGTTGTGAGCGAGTTTCCGTTTTAACGACGATTTGTAGTCTGCCCAGACCTGCAGAAAAACACAAAAAATATCTATCACAATAAATATTTATCGGAATTATTTTAGTGTTTACTTTTTTCCAACCAGTGCCATCGCGGATCGGAGGCCCCAAACTGTTGATTTCTGGTGCGAGGTTTTCCCAGAATGGGCCGGAATTTCCGCGGGAGAAACCCTTCGCAATATCTGGTTGTTGCTCCAAAATCAGCACCATCCGCTCGAACTGCTTTTTATTGGTCGTTTTGTTTTTATTTGTTTCCCTGTTAAAGGAATACAACATAAATTTTAGCGTAAAATCAAGATAAAAATAAATTTACATTTTTGCAAATCACCAGATCCGCATCAAAAACTTATCGGAAGAAATTCGACTCCAACCAGTCACTCGAACGTAAATAAGAATGGGTTTGACGTTCAAACAGTTTCAATCAAAAGAAGTTCGAAAAAAAAGCAGCTCGAACGAATGATTTACGAAATCAAAAACAACTCGAACGAATTGAGGAATGGGATTTGACTAGTCGATCGAAATATTTCGATTCGATCGAAATACAGAATCGGGGTGAAAGTATCAAAACTTCACTACAATTCTATGTATTTACAAAATATTTAGACAACACAATGAAAAACTAAAACTAGGGCAGAACGCACCGTGGTGTTGTATACGTCTTCACGCTTAGAAAAAAGTACCCAGTGGAGCAGTTTAATGTTGGAAGCCAACGTTGGGTATAATCATGTTAACCTACCGTTAGATATAAATAACTTACTTCTGGTAAAATTCTACTCAAAAGTTAGTAATTTGAACCCATTGGTAGGTAAACATAACTATAGCCAACGTTGGCTTCTCACACTTAACTGCTCGGTTTTTTTCTAAGCGTGTATATAATGAAGAGTTGACAACATATCGCAACATTTTGCTATCTTTATTCTATACTTGGCTGCTTCACTACTTAACAGAGCTAAAAGGATGTGGCGATATGTTGCAACCTACTCACTTCACAATTCTAATGAGTAACTTTTTAAAACCGTGTTTTTACCTTTTACAACCGGTGCATGCTACCCCAATATTGTAGTGCATCATATTCCTGTGTTGTGGTGCGTCTTACCCCAATTTGGGGTGCATATTGAGCAATGACAAAGACGTTTTACCCCGGTGTCGTCTTGGGATCAAATTGGAAAAGGTTTAAAAAATCATGAAAAATCATCGTTTTGAATTTAAATCACGTTTGATCTACAACGAAACCAACGTAATACTTCATACGCAATAACTTCTTCTTAAATTTCAGCTTCCATTCTCTAGTAATTCAAGATGTTGCTTCAACGTTGCGTTTTGTCCCATCCTTCCCTAGTTAAAATTTTGGCCTGAATTTTGTTGCTAGTTTCTAATGAATCTAATGAAGCTTCATTATAAACTTTGCTTTTTAAATCCTTGGTTCATTGCGTATGATTTTTGGAATTCGTTTATGGTTCGAAAAAATTGGAAAGTTCCAATGGAGTTTTCCGGGAAAATTTGCAACACTGATTTTTAAGTTTGGTTCATCTATCTATGTACATAAAAATGAACTTCTGAATTGTCTGTCTGTCTGAACCTTATAGACTTGAAAACTACTAAACCGATCAGCGTGGAGTTTTTGGAGGCAAGAAATGTTTCAATGGTAGTTTGAGACCTCTCCTCTCTCTAGAAGGGGAGGCTCCCATTCAAATGAAACAGAAGTTTCTGCATAACTCGAGAACTAAACAAGCAAAGGAAACCAAATTTGCCATGTTGGGTGTTTTGGAGGCAAGAAATGTTTCTTGACCATAGAGGGGGGGTAAAGGTGGGCCTCATATAGCAATGAAACTGAAACCTGCATAATTCGACAACTTATTATGCAAACAGAACCAAATGTGGCGTGTGAGGGTTTTTGGGGACAAGAAATGTTTTTATGGTGCTTTGAGATCCCTCCCCTATCAAAAAAGATGGCTTTCATACCTCGCCGGTAGATATCAAGCATAATATTTGTTTTGGACTCAGGATAGGTTAGGTACAAGAAATGTTAGCTGTAGGTACAAGTGTTTGTATTTAGAAAATAGGATAAATACGGCAGGTGGCGAAGGTTTTCTTTCAGTCGAGTATTAGTACACGACACTGAAGAAGTCTGCACATTGTAGACGAAATACGCGTATCTGTCAAGATAAGCAATAAAGGTAGTTGGAATTATAAATGGAAATTACTAATCATTCTTCTTATTTTCTAGTTACAGGTATTCCACTAAACAGCTCACACTCTCCATAATTCAAAGCAAACAAGGTTTCAATGACTCAGGAGTTCGTCAGGCCCTAATCCTTGCTCTTGCTTTAGGGATACAGGATAATTACGAAAACATATCCAAATTTCGGAACCACCTCAGTTTGACTTCGATTAAAAATTTTTCAAGGCCGATCGATGTTAGCAGTCAGTTTTTTTTGTGATTAAGAGCAATTATCAATATTTTCAGGTGATCTAAAAGCAATAAACGTAATTGCTGGAATTATGGGAAACAGCTCCACCAATCCATCTGCATATTGCATGGTGAATAAGAAAGATCTGAGCTCTTCTGCAGGTGAGTCGCAATAACGAAACTAAAAAAAAAAAAAATAAAAAAAAACTAAACAAAAACATAAACACAAGATTCAACATTATTCAACATTCGATAGTTTGGAGTGTTGCCTAACTTTTGGTGAAGAACAATCCGTGGTGCATTGAAGTTAAATAATATGCTTCGGACAAGGCGTGCGCCCGTGGCAAAACAAGTTTAAAATGCGTCAAATATGTTGGCAATATTGGCGTCGACGTTTTGAAAAATGCGGAACGCAATTATCACCTCGATTAAAGAATAAGTTTGTATTTATTTGTTTTAAAAAAATAATACAGTTTGGATCGTGATTTGGATAAAACTAGTATTTTATCCTGACATTGCTTCATTGAAATGGGTAAAAGTAATTCTCTTCTAGGAGTTAAAATGCACATTTTGACGTATCGGCATTATTCTCAAAAGTGAGCAAACAATACTCATAACAGGAGTATATTAGTTTATCCGTGGATTCACGTTAAGATGAAGTCTACCAAATGGAAGGGTAAAATATGTTTTGATTGCCATTTTTATCAGTTTTAGGTGAAGCTGTTGGCAGAGCAACACGGGTCGCCGAACATGTGAATGTGGAAAATGGAAGTGACTTATATTGTTAACATAGTAAGTATATTGCTGGCCCAAATGTAACCAGCTTTTCAATTTTGTTTTATCCAAATGCTGTACCCCACTCTCTCCCCCCCCTCCTCACTTTCTCTCTCTGTCTCTCTATCTCTCGCTCTCTTAATCTCTCTCTCTCGCTCTCTCTCTCTCGCACACCAGTCCAGCTGTGTTTTTATGGAAGAAAAATGTTTGCAGTTAAACGAAATGTTATCTGATACTACACACATTTTTTGCCCGCGAGTTGAAAGGCGATGGCTCTGTTGGGTTTTAATGACTATTTGAAGAATGTCTGGTTAATCACATCCATTCCGTGATCACTTTCACTCACAACATGCCCCGCATAAACACAGTACATATATCAAATGGATATTTCTATTGTGCATACACTTCCATCATCAATGCATATATTTTTTTGAATATGGCAGGTATTTATCAATCTTGTTCAAATTTAGTTGTAATCAGATAGATCTCACCGGAAATTGTTGCTTATTTTCAGTTTTAATTTCATGGTTAGCCAAGCTCCGTGATGTTAGAGAATTCAGTTTGTCTCTATAGATGTAGCGCTTCACTAGAGACTGGTATGCTTTTGTGGTAAGTTATTTAAATTTTTAACAACTTTTCTATTAGGAACAGTAGAAATTTTCAATATCTCTGTACATTAACTAGTACAAATGAAAATTAATTGCAGCCGTTAAAATTTCGCATCATCATTTATGCTAAAAATGTCCACTGTTCCTATAAAAACTGGGATTGGGGGGGTAGCTTAAGGCAGTCGAAGGATTTGTTGACTAGAAAAGGGTTCGTGGAGTCGCCAGTCCCTTGTCATGTGAAGACACGCGGCCTTCCTGCCGTGATCTTCCGAAGGTCTTCATTGAGATCGGCTAGCCCTGCTACAACATGCCATCACGTAGGCTATTCTCTCGGGGTAACCTGCTGAGAATAGTCCTGCAGACATAGGTAATCCTTGCACTGATGGTGGGTACTTAAATCACATCATATCACATCACATCACAAATGTAGCGCTCCACTATCCGGCAAATATTTTCACCTCGTCCTTTTCGAAAGAAACAGTACAAATACAATTAGTACTTAAAACAATCATGCACACAATGTGCACATAGTGCAAACAATTAAAATCACAGGTAAAAACAATTTCCAAAAGAAAATAAACTTGAGAAATCACAATCACTGTTCAACGAAAGTCTGTACCTGTTGATATATATGGTAAAACATTAAATGCTCGAAGCTTTTTCCTCAGGGCATTTTTAAGCACGAAGTTTTCAATAGATTTCCATTTATACTTACTAGGAAAATGTCCTGTAATTGAACCTCTAGAATTCAACAAATAAAAAGTGTTTCATTGAGGTAAACCATTGTGCTTCATAAAATTACGAATGTCTAGTGGAAGATAATTTTCAGAGGGCTCGTATTTTTATAGTTTCCCAAAATTTCAACTCGGGCCTCAAATGGTGAGTTGACAACTTCGAAGGAGGGTGCGACCGACCTCTCGTCCTCACAAGTTCCTACCTCACGCTTCCACGAGTCATATGATCACAAAAGACTGCCAGCTGAAACATGGAGACGCTGGTTGGCGTAGTCAATCTGGTCAATCTGACAATAGCGAAGTGAGGGGGTGCGACTGAAGATCGTGTACCTTTAAATCATATTGTATATTTTCCATTCTCATTTTATTAACAATTTCAGCGCGCTTTGGAATCATCTTTGCAATCTAAAACCATGTAAGACTCTGGAGCAACATGCCAGGCATCAAAGGCGGAATTTGTATCTCATCATTTCAGCATACCATTTTATTTAAAATTGCACTTCTGAACTTCAACTATTATATTCATAAAAGGCTGGCATGTGCTTATACGTAATGTATGATTATATTTTAATGTTGTGTTTGTGGTATTATGGTAAGATAAGCCATTTCTTTCAGAAATTATCCCACCGGACTCTTCGTTCACTCTATCTTTGAAATGTTGCTAGAACAGTATAAAGAAAAATATTACAAATATTACTATGTTTTATAAAATAATATCTTTCATTGAAATTTTATCTTTTATATTTCGAATGATCTATTCTGTTTTCAGCTTTCCCAGGATTAGTAGGATATTGATACATATCTAACTTTTATTTATTTTTCAGTAACAATCCATTCAAGTTTGAAATTTGAATGAATTAGCATTTTTGTCTATAATGGTATCTTAATTTGTTGTGTACAAAATATATTACATATTAAATAACATATAACGGGGAAAGGCAGGGACCATCAGGGCACCCATGTAAAATGATTTGGATAGGGAGCATGGGACTGCCTCCTCCCTATTGTTAACATTTCGTGGAACGAGGGCGGGCTCTTCGACCCCATCTATTGGGTTTATTCTGTCAATCGAGGGCTCGATTCTAGTGCTGTGAGTGTGAACTTGCTTTTGGAAGGAGATTCTCTTCCCTATAATCGCGGGTTTCGCGTAAGTGTCTCTGCTTACGGGCCCGCCCAAACGTTTTTGGCCCTTCATACAGGAGCTTGATGATCACAAACAATAATAGAATCCTGATCAAATCGTTTTTCAGATTATTCCACTGCTATGGAAAGTTACCTTGCTGCAATAGATGGTAGTATAACATCATCATCATCATCAGTTTCCCAAAATTACAACTCAAATAAAAAAAAAACGTCGGAAAGTCCGGAACCCAAGCAGCACACCACGATCACAATTAGTTGCAGCAACTTGATTATGACTAAAAAAGGCACATTTATGTTTTCTCATCTAAATGGCAACATGTGTGCTACAAGGGAGGTCCGCCTTCACGTAAGTCTCATCATCCATGATGAGACAATGAGGCTTCGTCAGCATCTGGGTGTACAGTTTTCGTGCCCGTGACTTTTCCATTGTTTTTTGCCGTTCGTCACGATTATGAGCCTTCTGCACATTGTACGTATGCAGTCCCTCCCGGTCCTTGGCTCTCTGAAAGAAAGACTTGGACAGATAAAATCTTTTGGCCACATCTCAGACCGAAGCAATGGGATTCCGCTTAAACGCTTTCAGGGCATGTTTGTGATCCTGATCACTAATAGATCCAGTCTGACCGCATTTCTTCTTCCGTTCGATGCTCATAGTTTTGTAGTAACGTTTAATCACACGACTCACCGTTGACTGCAGGATTCCGAATGGTTTTTCGATGTCCCGATGAGAGAGCTGAGGATTTTCTAGGTGCTTGCGCAAAATCAATGCGTGACTTTGCTTTTCGGGTGACGCGATTGTTTACAATTTTAGAAAAACTGAGGGCATCTTTAACGGCGATCCAAATCGTGGATTGGATTTATTTTCTTAGACCAAACACAAAAACATCGCTGCACCGGTGTTGTAAATTTTGTTTTATACTGGATCTATTCTGCATAATTTTAAACTGGTATATGTTTTGATCTATTCTTAGAGCAATTTGTAACAAGAAAAATACCGTTCCAAAACACTACACGCTACTTGATAACACCAATTATTGAACAAAAATTTCAGTTTTTACTAAACAATAACTCAATTTTATTGAGTATATTCGGAGGTATATTTGTGAGCCAAAAAATAATCGTGTTTGCTGCCTGTGATGCTGGCGGCGGACAAAAAGTGGTGTTGCTCACCTCGGATGATGAATAATTACCTCAAGTTGCTAGTTAATTGCCGTTTCGTTTCATTCCTAAATAACGAATGCTTGTCTTAGTGTTCTTTACAGCCACTGCATTTTCCGGAAAACGCTGACTAGATCGAAATGCGGAAGTTCAGAGACTTCGAATAGTATTTAGATTGCTCGGAAATGAAAAATAATGAAGTCTTCAAAGCACAGACCGAAATTTTCGCCTAATTGAGAAGAAAAACGTCCTTTTTCACCCTCTTGGAGAAACAGATGAAAATGTGAGAAGCGAGAGACTATTATACGCTCACAGCAGTTTTCGCGAGAAAGGCAACGGCGATTTATAATTTTCGGAGAGCATGAGTAGCTGATAAATCGTTTCTTTTTCAGTGAATCCTAGATGCCGATAATTATTTTTCACTTACTTTTTGACACCTGAAAATGCACCAGTCTTCATGTTTGTTTTATTCTGACATTATTGTTCGATAAAAAGCCAATTTTTCTTCATGTTGTGAGCAAACAACGAATTTGTATATTTGAAGCAAACTAAATAGAAGATACTTCTGGTTCATAATGATGATGATGATGATGATGATAGTCCCGCCACTTACCCCTACAAAGGTTTGAAGTGGACGATTTATCTATTAGATAATTTATTTAAAAACAATTATGTATACTACAGATATATAATGCAGATATAAACTTCTTCAAAACCTGTTAATTGGCTTCACAGCGATATTATTGTGAAAAGCTATTGATGTCAACCACAAAAGTTTGCAAGTATTCCCAGTGATCAGGAAATACTATTACAATTCAAATCACAGATAATAAGCCCAAAAAATTTGAATTATCACAAGGACGATTAAATTTGTTTTTGTATTCATAGGGTAAGAGCACCACTTTAGCCTCACATATCAAATGGCTGGAGCTAAGGAACATGGAGGTTTTTAACTTACTACAGGTGAAAAAAAGAAATCAATATTATTCAGCGTTCATCTTGCAATATGGAGTGGTGCAATGTCAGGTAAGAACACTGAATATTTTTCGTTAAGTATTCCTATATAAAACGGAACACTTGCAATAAAATTTGCTGCTCCTCCGAAGGCTTCGAATTACTACTCTTCTGTAATTTATTAACGTGACTTTTACCCATTGGGCAGATGGAGCGTCATGGAAAAAAATGAACAAGTATTTGCGTATAAATAATTGAAATGACATTTCAGGATTTACCACTGATCTCTTTTAATCGCAATAGTTACTTCTTAGAGGCCATTCATTGAGACACACCAGATAATTTTGTTGTAGTATGCGTACCGTGTACAAAAAAATGTACAAAAATAATTCATACTATTTGGAGAAACCGTGCAAAAACTTATCCGGCTGTTCAGTGACCGGTAAAAAGTGCTGAAAATAATGGGGGTTCAATTGTGTTGAGGGGTAATCAGGGGCGGTTAACGAGGATCAAGGGTAGTCAGTGGGGGAGGGGGGATCAAGGGGCAGTCAAAGAAGGTCATGGGTGGGTAAGGGACAGTCAAGAAGAGGTCCATGGTGGTCAGAAGGGGAGTCAGGGGTGGTCAAGGGGGTCAATGATGGTCAAAGAGTGATCAGGAGGCAAGTGGTGTTCATGGGTGGTCAAGGGAGATCAGATGGTCAAAGGTGGTCAGTGGAGGAGCAGGGGGTAGTCAAGAGGCAGTCAAAGGCTGTCATGGGCAGTCAAGGGACAGTAAACGGAAGGTCAGGGGGACAAGGGATGGTCAGGGGTGGTCAAGGGTGGTCAGGGGAGTCAAAGGAGAGTCAATAGTGGTCAAGGGGATCAATGATGGTCAAAGGGGAGTCAGGGGGCAAGTGGCAGTTATGAGCGGTAAAGGGGTCATCCATAACGTATGTAAGGGATTAAGGAGGAAGGGGGTGGGTTTCAACATTTCTTACAAGGGGATTTTCTTATATGAGATTCAATTGTTAGATTACTATTTTTACTAAGTAAGATTTTAGTGGGGAGGGAGTTATCTGAAAACCTTAAAGCGTCTTACAAAGCGCAAGTGGGGGGTCTAAAAATCACTCACAAACCCTTATAATTTGTGGATAGCCCCATGTCTCCTTTGAGATGTAAAAACGATGAAAAGTACGAATTAAAAAAATACCTTATTCAATGTTTATTAAAGATTATAACAGACTTAGTAAACCATCTAATTTTTCAGAAAATTTTATAGAAAATTAAATAGTGTGAATTTTTTATATTTCTCCGTTTTTTTTAGCGATTCAATTCTTGTCTTGATCCAACGACTTTGCTAGGGCTGTTTGAACAAGATCTTTGATTGATCTTATCTTCAGAACATTTTCCAGATTAGTTCCACTGATGCGATTTCTGATCTTAATTAGATTGAACTGACTGAAATCTCGCTCAACACTGCAATGTGTAGCCGGTGCAGTACTCCCAGTATTACATATATCAATTTCCAAAGTTCTGGGTCATCATAGCGCTGTTTGTTCCAGAAATCAATAATATCGAATCCGTTTTGGTCAGCGTCCATGCGAGGTTGTTTTTGGATTTTTCTTATTCTTTGCTCTAATGATGAAACATTTGCAGCCACTTGAGTTCCTCTACCAATCCTCTGAGCAAGAAACTCGTTCAAGCTGAACCGTGTAGTAGACGTGATGGCTGTGTTTTGATTTGGAGAAGATAATGGTCTAGCCACCGGTTCTTCAATAGGTTGGATGGACAGATTATTAAGATTTTGATGAACATGGAGAAGAAATTCCTGAAAATATTATTTTTATTATAGTTATAGGGTTTACCCCCACTCAAAGTATTCCTTACTAAGATGTTTTCCTTCTGCTGTGACGAAAATAATCCTGAATCATGGATGGAGAACCTGGGGTCGATATATAAGGCAGCTTGCATCGCATAATTGTTCAGAAGGGACGATTCCCGTCGTTGCTTGGCATCCATTATATCGGTTTGAAACATATTGGACTGAATGAATGCCACTCGTCCAAACGCTGTCATCCAGTTTAGGCTTTGAATTGCAATGGTGCAATCGTTAAGTGGCTCGAAAGTTTCCTCGTAAGCATCAATTAGACACCACTGGTCACACATATCTGTATAGGTAGAGAAAACATACTACACAAATTATAACCGTTAACGTTGTTTGACAACAACTAAAGAAAGAAAACTGTTGATTATTTGATTACAACTATCCCCCGAATAGTGCGGTGAGTGGTGCCTTCCACCCATCATAATTTTTCGGCTGTCCATCCAATTTAGCTGATTTTTGTGTATGTGAAGTTAACCATAAACTACGCCGCTTTTTCGGGTTCGAAGGGTTCGAAGTACCACTGTCTTCTGACGTTCTGGATTATTTTTGAGATCTTCAAATTTTGCCGGCACAGTCACTTTTAAACAACGATTTTCGCACGTTAGCAACCAGTGGAAATGGAAACGAAAACAAGTATAATGATTTGAATCGCAGTAGGCAGAAAAGAAGGGCTGCAGCACCGCACAATGTTTCTATTTTATTGAAGGATCGGTCATAAATCGTTTTTGGTAATATTCATCTGCAATATTTTTGATATAACATAAATCATATATCATTATCCCTTGCGCTGAACTGGCCGGCTTGACGTGCCGCAAGGGCTCAGTAGGGATCAAGACCCGAAGCTAAGAGTCAGTTCCATTGTGGTTATATCACATTTATTAGCAGAGCAGCACATCGAAATTTTCGGTTCATTATTCTTTATATGCTATACAATTTCAGATCATCCATGGATATCCCAAGTTTTGTAAAATAATTTCAAATCAATTTTTTTTTTCTGGTGGCCATGATACATTATCTAAGCTTTCAGGTTCATGGTGGATGTGCGGGTCCGTATACAATTGCAGCAGGACCACAATCTGCAGACACGTAAATACAAATGAAATTATTATATTATAACATCCATTCACTACATTTTGTATGCTTTTTTATAAGTCATTTTCAGCGTCACATTTATGCATCCTTGTCAGTTAGAGCTCATCTAACCTACGTTATGTATTTGAAAAGATAGGAAGGTTTTGATTGTTTTTTTTTTTTTTTTAGAAAGGATCATATTCGAAAAATTCTACTTAAAACAGCACTTTCCTTCTTCATCAGAAATATATATTAATTCAAAACCTAACAGTTTACAATCATTCATTTCCTATTTCACAGACATGAGGAATCATTTATGGGTGTACAAGAGCTATAGAAAAATTCAATTTCCTAATTTTTTATTTTAGTTTTATTTAGATTCAGTTTTTAGATTCATACTCATCTGAAATTTATTTCGCCTTATTATTAGCTGTCTTCAGTTTTTCTAATATTATTATGACATTAATACACATCTAATTTTAATTTTCAGTAACATACCAGTAGATGTCATATATATCTTGTACCTACGCTTATTATGTTCTCTGACTATTATTGTGAAAACAAATTCTAATCTTAGTAGATCTTATTTCAATAGAAACTGCAACAGTCTTTCGATGAGTGGATGGTCAGATTAGTTACGGATATATGTATTCTACTATAATTTACTGGCTTGCTGGTATTATTATTTTATATTTTAACGTCAGTTTATTATTTTATGTTGTGATATTAAATGATGTGACATAATTGCATTTAAATTCATTTCATTAAAATCGATATTTCAGATGAGACTCAGTACATAAATTATTGCAAGGAAACGGAACAGCACATCGAAATTTTAGGTTTACTATTCTATTGCTATATAATTTCAGATTATACATGGATATTCCAAGTTTGATGAGATAATTTTAAATCAATTTTTTTTCTCGCAGCTACATTGTCTAAACTTTCAGGTCCACAAATGGAATTGTTATTATCATTCTTATATTCATTCACTATATTATTTGTCATTATAATATTCATTCGCTATATTTATTATAATTATAATATTAATTCACTATATTTTATACATTACTATATGACATTAAATATATATTGGGAAGGGAGGGAGCATCAGGGTATCACTCAAGCTGGAATTGGACAATGGAGTGGTATGACAACCGGCGTCTAGGAGGGAACAAACAGTATCATTTTCTTTATCCTACCGATTCGATTGTGGTGCTGTGAATTCTACTCCAACAATTTCAGTAAGAGTGACGCGCCCTTCTTAACAAGCCATCCCGTAGAAAGCTTAATGAGTATTGCGAATTGGGTTATTCGATTTGTTGGATCGTATCGTTGGAAGGAGATTCTTATGTTCCCGCGGGTTTCGCGTAAGTGTCTCTGCTTACGGGTCCGCCCCACCGTTTTTGGCCCTTCATACAGCGTTACTGTGAATGCAAATCGGTAACTCAATTTGATCTTGCTATTAAGTGGAGCTGCATACATGACAAGGTCTTAGAAGGGATGGTGGCTACCTTACATACATACATACATACATACACAACATAAAAAAAAAAAATAAAAATTAATTATTTTTTTTTTTTTATTATTCAACAATAACATCAACAACAACCTCATTCGCGGCGCGGGGAACGCCACACCACGGGAATATATTTATATTATATTTTTTTTTTTTTTCCCCCCCCGCGCCCCCCCCGACCGCCCGCGCGCTGTTTTTTTTTTTTTTTTCCCCCCCCACACAAACTATAGAGTATTTATAAAAAAAAAAAAAAAAAAAAAAAAAAAATTTTTTTTAATTGAAGAGAAAAATATTATCATATACAAAAGAGAAGAAAAAAAAAAATAGGCGAAAAAAGAGAGAAGAAAAAGAGAACGGCGCGCCACTCCCCCCCGCCCCCCTCGAGAGAGAGCATGGTTTTTACCCAGCTGAGTGAGAATTTCGACCTCTGCTTCAAAGTAAACAATGGGTTTATTAATAGATTGGTCATGATAAGCACTTGTAAATAGTTCATACAGATACATTTTGGAGAAGCCTCTAGTTCACTCTAGTTGTCGAAAAATGTCCAGGAATACCTTCCTGGGCATGCGGAAACGCAGAAAGTGCTTCTCGTTGTAGGTTTGCGTGTCGCTAAAGTAGGCCTGGAACAGCTTCTGATGACCGGAACAGAAATCACGGTCGACGTTGGGGCGTCATCCAGGACGTGACGCTCTCCGTTTCGACTCTTGTTTATCCACTGCCAAACTACAAATCAGCATGATCTAATATCGCTTTAATTAAATGCATGCATTGACATACTCAGGGCCTGTTCATAAACCACGTAGACTCATTTTTGAAAATGTCAGATCCCCCCTCCCCCTCGTTGACTTTTCTCCATACAATTTTTTGAAATTTTGTATGGAGCATAGACTTTGGTCAAACACCCCCCCCCCCAGCCCCACCCACCAAAAAAGTCTACGTGGTTTATAAATATCCCCTCACCTTCAGCCAAACGAAAGAACAAGTATTCCTTGTCGTCAGCTAACGACGCACTACTGGCATTAAAAATTATTTGGTCAAACCAATCAATGGCAAATTTTTGTGAAAACTCTGCGATCTCTGAAAAAAAAAACTTCTGATCTTTTGATGTTGAATGATCGTCAAGATGACAGGAACACCGGTGTGGGGAACGCAAAGTTGGCCTATTTCAGCTAGTTCTATTCAAGTTTCGCTGATGCAAATCAGGTATAAAGTTGATCTAAAAATAGACCGCTGCTGAAGATGCCCTGATATCGATGAAAATACAAAAAAAAACACTCCAAACTACCTCTACCCAAATTTTCAAGAGAAAATACCCAATGCGTAATTTACTGCAACGTTTTTTCTGTGATGCAATTTGATGTGGGACACCCTTTAAGTATCACAACGTTACATTCGAACAAGAGTGTATTTTATTGGTTATGTTGACTGGATGGCAAAATTGCTTCATAATAAACATCGCAAAATTGGAACACATTAAGTGTACAACGTCATGTTTATATTTACTTTACTACAATCACAAACAGGTCTCGACTAATTCCAATGTTTGCTTTTAATGGTCTTAGCGAATCACTAGAGGAACATCCATGAAATATCTATCATCTCGTAAAATGAACTCTGCTGTTACAAAATATGTTTTATGTTTCTGCAGAATTTCTTAAATGAAACATGAAGACTAACTGTGGAATTTAAATGATGATTTGTGGGTTACTTATGAGAGACACACATAACTTTACGACCCCTCATAAGTTCCACGGAAAGCTTTGAATGTGATAGTAGGAAGAGGTGGATGAGTCTGCGATAGAACCCACGATGTTCTTCTCGTTGAGCAGACAAATTTTAGGAAGTTTTAATAATGCCTCCGCAGGATAGCTAGAAAAATGATGTGGAATTTTTGAAGTTAACTTTTTCGTCTTGTATTTTTAGTGGTTAATAATTGATTAGTATTAAAATAATATTAGGTGCGCAACTAAGTTCCCGCTGTTTAGAAATAGATGGCGCCAGTAGTAAGTGCTGGTCGAATGTTGTACATCTCAAGCGTCATAAAGCAAGATCAGACATATGGTAAACAAACCGCTTTGCCAAATCAGTGATTTTGGTTTAGTGTTATATATTTTGGTTGTTTGAAGATGTCTGATTTCGTGCCAAATAATCGTCATTTGCGGGAAGTGTTGATTTTCTTCTTTCATTCGAAGAAAACGGCGGCTGAACCACACCGAGAGCTCCAAAAAGTTTACGGCGATGCTGCTCTGAGTGAAACAACGTGTCGTGATTGGTTTCGTCGCTTCAAAAACGGTGATTTCAGTGTTGATGATCGTCCGCGTGAAGGCAGGCCAAAAAACTTCGAAGACTCTGAATTGGAGGCATTGCTCGATGAGGATCTGTGTCAAACGCAAGAAGAGCTTGGTTCAGGATTATGAGTTTCCCGGCAAGCCGTTTCTAAGCGATTGCATGCGTTAGGAATGATTCAAAAGCAAGGAACTTGGGTTCCTTACGATTTGAAGCCAAGAGATGTTGAGCGTCGTTTTTTCGTTTGTGAACAACTGCTCCAGCGGCAAAAAAAGAAGAGTTTTCTACATCGCATTATGACGGGTGACGAAAAATGGATTCATTACAGTAACCCAAAACGGAAACATTCATGGGGACTGCCCGGACATGCTTCAACATTGTCGCCTAGTCCGAATATTCACGCTGCGAAGGTTATGCTGTGTATTTGGTGAGATCAAGTTGGTGTTATTTATTATGAGCTGTTGAAACCAAACGAAACCATTACCGGGGAACGGTATCGAACTCAATTGATGCGATTGAGCCGAGCACTGCACGAAAAACGGCCACAATACGAGCACAGACACGAAAAAGTGATTCTTCAGCATGACAACGCTCGACCTCACGTTGCGAAACCCGTGAAAACCTACTTGGAAACGCTCAAATGGGAAGTCCCACCCCACCCGCCATATTCTCCTGATATTGCACCGTCCGATTATTACTTGTTCCGTTCGATGGCACATGGTCTCACTGGTCAGCAATTCCACTCATATGATGACATCTTAAAATGGCTTAATTCTTGGATAGCATCAAAAGACGAACAGTTCTATCGAAATGGTATTCACGTTCTACCAGAAAGATGGGAAAAAGTCGTAGCTAGTGATGGGCAATACTTTGAATCATTCGTTAGTAACCTTTGTTTTCAAAATAAAGTTCCTTTTTCACCAAAAAACAGCGAGAACTTAGTTGCGCACCTAATACGTTTCTGATTGGTGCCTATTATTCAGAAGAGTAAGCTTTTTGGGTTACATAACGCAGCTCACTGATTGGAAAAATTGAATACCCTCAACATAGCACTTTTTCCAAACATTCAATGACAGCTTACGAACGTTCGTTGTCAGATCACCTTTGTTGTGTCTTGTCTCGTCAAGCTGACACATTTTGTCGGATTAGAATTGCAAATAGCAACCTCCGCCACCACCGGGCGGTAGAGTGGTGCACGACTGACATCGGATTGGATCTTTCGCACAAGAACAGCATCAGCAAATCTTCTCACTGCCATCTGTTGCCGAGTATTTCACAGCGCAGTCGTCTATCCCCCACATGTAGGGAGAGCCAGACCTGTCAACCCGGTGGCCTAGAGAGCGATCCAGTCCTGTACAATGAAATAACTGTACTTGCCAGCAGCTCCAAAGTGTCTCTCGATCTCGCCATTGAACGTTGATGATCATTGGCATGTGTTCGATCTATTCCCGCATAAAACTCCGGCAGGAAGATTTATGACCGGGCACCAAAGGTGCTGTATACTGCGCTCTCGGACCATCAACATCAGCGTTAATTACGTTCTGCCATCGACGACGACCATACGGTTTAGTTCGGTTCGGCCCATTTGGCACGAGGGGATATCAATTTCGCTCCTCGATCCCGGAACGTGCTGGTGGTGCCAAGATTTGCCGAGATTCGATTCCACCACTGTCATAATTAATCTTCCTTGGGAGGCCAGCTGCATCGGACGGCCCTCGTTGCAACTTGAACTTGAAAGACATCGCGTCCTAATAGACGCTGAGGGCCCCTTGTCTATTCTAGAACCTTTAGCCGCGGAGATTTTTTTTTTTATTTTGCAGTGCGGGACCGTTTTCCCGCTCCATAAAAGGTGCAACACGGCTTGGAAAAATGCTCACTTCGTAAATCTTCCGGACTCTCCGTTGGCCCGGTTTGATTTACGAACTAATGTTGCACGATGGTCGGCGAGATCAACAAACAACAACGGCAACAGCTGTCTGTGGTCGGTGGTCCAGCCAGCGTTGGCTTTTCCTCGCCGGTGAGACCCTTTGGTTCTAACCTCAATAAATAAATGAACATGTTTTTAATGGTTTCCGCTCTAGTGGTCGAGTCGCGTGTTCTATACCGTGTGATGGACGGCGATCGTGTCCGCTCTTAGAATTAGATGAATCGGCACCAGGAGGTATCATCTCCAATAATAGTGCACTTCCAGTCGGAATCGGAGCTAGTCGGCGCCGGTATTAGAGGAAGAGCAAAATGAATCGATTAGCTCTAATCATCTGCGTGCAACCGCAAACAGTAGATGGTCACGGCCCAATCAATTAATCAACTCCCGGGGAACACATTACGAACAAATGGTGGCGTAGAAAGCGGGAACCTGAGTGGAAAATGCGTGAACCTTCTTTTTAATTTATGTTTGAGTTGGAATTTTGTGAATAGCAGTCAACGACGTTAAGTAACAATTAATCTAGGAATTAAAATTCAATACTCAAAACCATTGTTAACCTACTTCAAACCAGAGGAAAATGAGGCTCACCCGCTTTATTGAAAATTTAATGCTCTTAGAAATGTTCCATTGCCGGTTTTCCCGGTTGACCTTCCAGCCGAACGCTTCGCTGCTGCACCGATCTGTTGTTTATCGTAGGGCCAACCCGTGAGTTGGCACGATCGATTATTGAGCATAGGAATTGCAAAATCGCCCATTTCCCTCTCTATGCGGGCCAACCACAGGAAGCTGGCACTACGTCTCGCTCCAGCTCCGTATTTGGCACAGAATTTGCAAGTGACCGCACCGTACCACATTGTATATATAGGCAGCTGCTAATGCCACCACCATGCTGGAAAGATCCACGATAAGTGGTTCAAACACTCTTCGCTGGAATCGGCACCAGACTTGGATCGGTCGATCGAATGTAGGTTTTTTTCCTCCATCAAGCAAGTTTGCCTCTTTCGGTCCTGGGATTTGGTAAAGTCGTCGTCGTGTGGCTTTCACATAACTGGCCCGATATCGATCTCCCGGCTTTGAGCCTTTCGCGTCGGATAAGTGTGAGAACTGAGCATGCGCCCATGACCGAGACCTTAAACGGTTCAATGCTGCACCAAAAGGGACCCTTGCTGGTTCGGGTTGTATCAAATTGATAGGTTCACCATCGGCTCACGACTTGCCGATTTGGAACTAAGTAAATGCAAATTTAGCAAATTGTTTTGCAGTGTTTTAGAGGTGCGTCCTAGCTCGGGACGAGGGTGACGATGGCAATGTTGGCCTATTTGGTGAGAATCCTATTTGTATAATGGATGGGCTTGAGTTCCGTGTGAAAATATACCGAGTGACTTCAACGCCCTTTAAACGGGGAACCATCATCGAAATTTTCCACGGCCCATCATCAGGTCTTAAACACGTACGTCGGTCGGTAAAGTTCTGGCCGGAGGGTCTGCCACAGCCGTGTGAGGTGGATTCTTTCAACTGCGCTGTGGCATACATGGGCACATATCTATCAAAGTCAAAGTCAATCCCGGAAAGAAATTGCCTCAATTCGTAACGCATGTGTATTCTCATCAAAACAAAAAAGTAAGTTACAATCAATCTTCACTAACAGAATTGCGGCACACGGTTTCAAACCAAGGGAGATGACGACCACAACGACGACGACGAACGCAAGAGTTATCATTAATCGAGAATGGAGGAAGACAAAAGAAGCAACCGTAACGTAATGTGTTCTTGGGCGCAATGTCACGGATGGGTTTTGTTTCAGGTCGGTCACTGGATGGCGAATTCTCCACACTAAATCAGCGCAGTGAGTTGCAAAACAGCTGGGACCTCGTAGGAAAAATTACGATGGGAACACGCATTGCCATAATTAAATGTTGAAAAATGAGAACCACGGAAAGAACATCGTGTTTTGAGTTGAAGGGGGTGACGGTTGGTTGTTGTAGTTTCTGAAGGTATGAAACCATAAATTGAGCTAGCGCGCGACAGCTACTGGATTAGACTTCTACGCCGGTTGAAACCCATTGGGTTCTATATTTTTCTGCGTCGTTGTTTAGTAACCAGTTCACAACCCAATTAACATTGCCAAAACCATCTTGCTTTATTAAGTTTAATTAAGGTTTTATCAATGCCACAAGAATTCAATTTGGTTTGGTTTTGGTTCAAGAGGTGCCAATAGGTTTCATATTTTAGTCAAGTTTATGAGAACCTTCACAGCTTTTTTAAAACGATCTTAAAACCTCGTTTTCTCAAATTCCTTTTACTCCTATCAAAGGTTTTATTTCGACTTAATGGACTCATAACATGCTGTTTTAAAATGCCGTTTTAGGACTCATCCATATAATCTGATTATGGCCAGTTGCAAAAGCATTTAAAAACCATTTTGCCTCCAGTAAATGCATTAAACGGCAAATTGGCATTGAGGGAAGTCAATAAATGACCAAACAGTTTTAGAGTAGTCATTGCGAAGATAACTTGGCTTTATGGCAGAATTGTGATTTTGTTCTTATCGCCTTACTGAAATCTAAGAAATAATTGAAATGTGGAAAAATAAATGCATCAAATTTTAAATGTAATGCAAATGAACTGTAGATCGGAGACCGATTGCATCATTTTTTAGATTACCTTATTGAATTCCATCAATATTCAAGAAATTGATGATTAATTGATCAAATATATTTGTTTTAATTTTGTGTTGTATGCTCGCATAATTTCCGAGGCGCATTAATTTTCGGTTCTTATCGTGCCAATATTCACCACACAATTAAATGCGTATAGGATTTGGAGCATGATACGCTGTGAAAAACTCAATTTGTTTTGGATATTTTGTCTTTTGTCATAGCTTTTATTTACTGCTAAATGAATCAGAAGAGCAAAGAATCGAACAAAGCAGAACAACAAAAACCAACCACAATATCACAGTGAAGCTTGACAGCTGTGGCCATTTGGCCACATTCTGGTTTTCATGGCAGAACCATCTTTAGAGTGGGCCACTCTGTACAAATTTTGGCTTCAAAGAAGCATAGAGGAGGTGTTGGTAGACAAAACAGTTTGGAATGTAGTTTTATCAATAATGCCGGGAGGAATGCTATACGGCTGGAATGAAACTAAAATTGTTACCTGGGAAGAAGACGTCAGAATTGAACACCACCACAATTTTTTTTTCAGAATCAAGTTTAATAATGAAATTAAAATTAGATTAAATGTAACATTTGCATTTCCTATTCAAAACATATTTATTGAAAAATACGTTGTCAGGTAGTAAGTGCTAAGGCCTGTCCACGTTAAATTTTGGACACTTTTCTTTCAGTGTAGATTTTGAATTATGTTACGGATCGCTGAAACGTTTCACACAGCTGACATTCTCCACTTTATTTCATGGTAAGCTATGATTTTATTTTATTTATGGTAAGCTTGTTTACATTTTTGTTACATTCAGTAAAATGGCGTCGAATCAAGTGGAAGTGCGCAAACGCATTCTGTACGAACGGCATCCAAATCCGAATGTATCGGTACGCGATCTTTCCTAGAAACTCAAACTACCATAATTTACCGTGTTTTGTGTTTGCAAATCATTTGACCAGCACTTGAATGTGGATCAGAAGGTTGGAAGCGGAACAAATCGGAAGGTATGCTCCCGACAAATAAACAAGAAGGTGGTTTCCATTATTGAGGAAAATCGCAATCTTTCTGTGCGAAATGTGGCTCGCAAAGTTTGGAAGTTAAAATCATACGTACAAAAAGTGAAGCAGAGGCAAGGGCTAAAGGCGTACAAAGAAAAAAAGGTGCTCAACCGTGATGAAAAGCAGAATTTCACTGCAAAAAGTCGTGCTAAGGAGATTTACACCAATTTTTTTTTGCAAAAATTTTTCTTGTTGTACTCGAAGACTTTAAACAGCTTCCGGGTCTGGTTTTTAATACCGCAATGCAAAGAAACGCCGTTGTCGAGCATTTCAGGACAAATAAGGTTTCCAAATTCCCGAAGAAGTATTTGATTAGGCAGGACTTATGTAGTTGTGGTTGAAAATCTAAACGTTTCGTCTCTACCAACACTATCAATAAGGATGTGTGCGAGAAAAAATGTCTGCGAAAGCGGTTGCTACCTTTTACCAGAAACCACGACTCTCCAGCTCTGTTTTGGCCTAATTTGGTTTCGTGTCACTATGCGAAATCCGTCCTTATTTTTATACGGTACAAGAGGTCAAATACGTGCCAAAAACAACCAATCCACCAAACTGTCCAACTTCACCCAAAAGAGAAGTACTGGGCTCTAGTTAAGCGGAAACTCTTCGAAACTAAGAAGGAAGCGAATGGCACCGATGATTTCAAGAGAAGATGGAGAATCGTCACGGCGGGCGTATCTGAGGATACCGTACGAACCTGATGGCAGGTGTACCACAGAAAGTTCGAGAATTTTACAGAAGGAAGGATTTACATATTTCTTTATTTACAACCATATTGCAATATTGTACAAATATAACCATTCCACAATTTTGGAACTCGCCAATTTATTATCTCTTGAACGTCTATGAAGGTTGTTTGGGTTCTCCGCACTTTCGGCAATAGATGTCAAGACAATTATGATTTTTTCAAACAGTTGTAAGGACGTGGCCAGGTGCGCAGAGAGAAGCGTGTCTATAGACTGTTCCAGAAAGTATAAGAACACTCAAAATTCCCATACCAGTCACTTGTGCGTAGGTTTCTCTTCCAGTGGAACCGGGTGCTAGACGGCTAGTTGGAACTGGCTTATGGCTCACGAGTTCCGGGAATGTAGTGTTCGAAAATCCGGGTGGACTACGATTTGGCTTCCTCTTCCTTTTCTCCAGATCCTCAAGGTAGGTCTTCCTGGAGGGACACTCACGGAAAATTGCTGTGTGATTGCCTGCACAGTTTGCACATTTGACTTGTGATTTGGAGTTGTTGTTTCTCTACAACTCCGTCTTCTTAGGTAATTTACAAGCAGTGGTGATATGTTTGCTACCGCACTTGACACACTTCGGCGAGAGGTTGCAATTAGAGGAGCCGTGTCCGAAGCGCTGGCAACGGTGACATTGAGTAGCGTCATTAGGGCGCTTTGTGAAAAATCTCCTCGAAACCACCACATTGAATAGTGCCTTCGTTTTCCGTAAGTCCTGTATTTTCACTGTTCCACGGAGGAAGTACAACAGATTCAGAGCGTGTTGGTCAGTTGATGTCGTGGTGGTCGATAATACTTTGACATCCCGCGGGTGAATGTTGTTCTTCGCCAATTCTGTTTCCAATACTTTGATGTCAGTCAGTGGTAATCCCGATAGCACAAACTTTGACGGGACATTTTCCGGTGTATTATGAGTGAAAAACTCGATGTTTTTGTTTTTCAACACTGAACTGCTGATTTTGTGCCTTTCAGATGGTAGTCGTCACTTTCACCTAGGAGCTGAAAAACATCTTTTATGGATAACCCGACGATATGGATCAGAGGTAATCTAGCATTGTCTGTATTTGTTTGCTGCACAGCCGCTTCTTCCTCAGCAAGGCTGTCGGCAATGTCAGTGAGCATACATGGTAAAACAGTTGTGTTGTTGTTTTGATTGGCTGATATCGACAAGCGAGCGAGCTTTGACGGTGTTGATAATCTGTCCAACGAATTGGTTCGAAGACTCTCCGGGCGATAATGCGGGTGGAGGTGTGTGTTGTCAACAATACTCGACAGACGCTCCTTGCAAAGTGAGGTTAGGTTGAGGTTTGGCCTGTCGGTAATCTTCCGAATATTGCTTTGAGTCGCCCTGGTGGCTGCATCTTGTGTGCCTTGGCTGGTACCACCTTTAGATTTCCACAGGATGACGAATCGCGATTTTTTTTACTTCGATCGCGACGAAATAAAACGAGAAAAATATCGGACCGCAGGAGTGCTTGTATACACCGTTCCAGTGTTGCCGAAAAACTGGCGGTAGGTATAACAAAAACTGAGATTGAGCGTGTGCATTAAGTAGTTGCCACGTTTCTCACTTATGGCGCCACAAGCGCAAAAAACAGGGTCGCCTGAAAAAATGTGAAGTAACTTATATTTGGTGTACCCCTTTTACATCGTTCATTGCTGTTAATTAGACCTCCATTGCTTAAATTTGAAATCTGTGATAGGAAAGTACTGTGCATTTAGTAAATTTAGCCTGCAAAACAAAATTATAAGACATTACCTTTTATTTTCGTTATTTTCAATAGTTTGAAATTGTAAGCTGACTAGTTGAATTGAAACGCAGAAAAATTTCCAAACGATTGATGTAAACACCTGGAAAATCTATTGAGCATATATTAAGTTATAAGCGTTTAATTTGTAACGATATCTCGTGACGGTCGATTATTTTTTGATTTTCAAATGACGTTTAATTTGTAACGATATTTCTTGAGGGTGTGATGTTTGGCCGAATGGACGTTTGGCCGAAAGGATGTTTAGCCGAATGAATGTTTGGCCGAATGGACGTTTGTCCGAATGGACGTTTGCCCGAATGGACGTTTGTCCGAATGGACGTTTGGCTGAAAATTGTCAATTAGCATAAATGTATTGAAGAGAAAAGGAAATAAGAATCTTAAAAAGTATTTTCAAACGCCTTAGATCTAAAAAAGGAAATAAGGAACCAAAAAAATATTCTCGAACGCATTAGATAGCATCCCGATATTCTAAACGTATTACACTTAGAGTTTATCAATATGTGTGCGCATTTGCAGTAACAAGCGTTCCAATTAACTTTCATCTATATCAGTTCACTAAAAAACGAAATTTTTGTGTTCAAAAATGCAACAAATGGTATTCGGTCATTTGCCCTTATACATGAGAAGAATTAATAATGTTTTGATAAAATCATTGACTCCTGATTTTAGGTGGAATATGTATTATGTTAAACAGCTAGACAGAATTGGCCATTATTTTTAATAATTTTGAAGAAATATGCAGTTCCTCCGAGAGATACCTTCTTTTGGTTCTTTGCACATGGGAATATGTATGACGATACATATTCCTGATACATATTCCTGTACTCGAAAGCAAACTTCTGAATCAAGCGCTTGCCCGGTTTATTACTCTTTGTGAGATTGTTCCTTCTTTCAAACATGAGCAGTTCTTTGGAGTTTCACTGATCAAACAAATGTTATTCTCATGATTTCATGCATTTCAATTTCAATTTTAGAAGTTTTTAACCGACTGGTGAATTATGTGAGAAACTAATATATGATAGCTTTTATAGAATTGCATTTTTCTTATTTGAAACGTAGTTTGGAATCAAATGATTTATAGATACTTTGGTAAATATGATGTGATGTGATGTGTGATAAGAACCCATTATCAGTGCAAGGATTACCCATGGCTGCAGGACTATTCTCCGCAGGTTGTTCTGAGAGAATAGCCTACGTGATGGCTTCTTGTAGCAGGGTCAGCCGATCTTAGTGAGGACCTTCGGAAGACTACGGCCAGAAAGCCGCGTGTCTTCGCATGACAAGGGACTGGCGACTCCACGAACCCTTTTCCAGTCAACAAATCCTTCGACTGCCTTAGGCTACCCCCCTTGGACAATCCCCGTTATATAGTTGTTAAAGGAACAGTGGAAACTTCTAGCATAAATAACTTATAAAATAAAAAATAAATAAAAAAGTAAAAAGACAAAAAGAAAATTCCACGGCTATACTGAACTTTAGATTCAATTAACACATTTTATTTGTTTTTATTTGCACTAGTAAATGTACTGGGATATTGCAAATTTCTACTGTTCCTAATAATATAGTTGTGGGCAATAAAATGAGGAAGGATCTTACCAAAAAATTACATTTCAAATAACTTACCATAAAAGCATATCAGTCTCTATGTTGCATGATAAAATCAAGGGATACTACTTTTCAACGCATCTTCCGCTGCATGTTATTCGTATAGGACTAATTTGCTTTTATAGACTGATCCAATATGAATGGATCAAGAGCTTAACTGCATATACTGTGCTGGTTTTTACAAGGTCTCACTCTTCTCATATTGAAAGACATCATGAAAGACCCAATTGCTATATATACAAATTTCAACTTGAATAATTTACATGGAATTTTACACTATACAAATTAAATTACTTGGCTATGTAAAGAGCAGCTACAGTAAGTCAATGCACTTCCAACCGTTTACTTACCGAAAACCCAACCTACCTCTTGTTGCATTATTGAATCCTCGTAAATTGAAATTTAAAGTGACAGTAAGTGTAGTGATAGTAAAGTGATAGCACTATCAATTCAGTGATAGTAAGTGTAGTGATAGTAAAGTAATAGCAGAAATTCACTAAAATCTCGGTTTGAGGTATCCTGAAAAAGTTTGTTACATCTATTGAAATTTAATAATTTTATTTTACTCATAGGAGATAGCTGGCATCGTAAATATATCACTTTTGCATGAACACTTGAGTTTGAGAAAAAAAATTGCGAAATGTGTTTGGCCATGTAGGGTAACGGGATGTAATGTCAGCCTAGCTCCTTGATTCGGCCTATGTACCAAAAATGTCATAAATTTGCCGATAATCAACAAAATTATATTCCTATCAGGATGACCGATTTATTTCAAAGCAATTGAGACATAATTGATCAATTAATAATTGCTCACTTCCGCGTAATTTTCGATTTCCTCAACTTTTTAGACAATATGACTTTACTGGTTAAGCGGAACAGATTATCTACACGATCTTCGAATGATCTTAATTTGCAGAAATTGAACCTATAAACCGAATAATACAGCCAAGATGTACAGCAAATAGTCACACGTTATGAACTAACAGGTCACATAGGTAAAATAACGATGATTTAACAAGAAAACCATAGACCCAATGTTAGGAACATATTTTTTACCACGTTCCCAACTATGGCCTGTTATTTGGAAAGTGTAGTAAAAATGTTGTTATTGGTAAAATTTACAATAAAAATGTCTGAGTTTCGATTGTAAGTTTTCCATATGGGTCATCTTAACACAAACTAAAGGAACAAAATCTGTTTATAGTGAATTATATTGTTTTGATTATCAAATGGTCGCTAAATCATATGTGAAAATCTCTTAAGTGTTTCTTAGCAGTTGTAGTATAGTTTGATTTATGAAATTGTTTGTTGGGTAGAGCGAATACAGCTGGAAACGTATTGAATGAGAAAATCAGAAAAAAAAAAATCGTACGAAGACAACTTTTAATAACAAATCGGTCGAATGGGACGAACTTGCATCCATGAATAGACCCAATTTGGCGCTTATAGACCGACATTACATCCATATCCCTCGAAAGTTTCTGACTTTATAAAATGAGTTGTGTAACTTTTCGTGATACATACTACCAAATGGCATATTGAACATATCTAAGCAAGTGTATAACTAGTTAAATATCGCTTCCAGCTCAAATATTTTATGAGTTATAGTAAAAAATGTCATCGATTGTTGCATATTAGGCTGAGTCAAGGGACATATACCCTTTTTACTGGTCACTATTTGCTGCTTGATGCTGATTTTATAACCTCATCTATGAAGTAAAATCAATAAAACCACAATTATCAAATATAATAACATTGTGAGTAATGATAAAGTAATGACAAGGATTGAACTGTAAAATCAGACACAAGCTAAATGAATACAACGCTGTATGAATCATATCCGCTCGAATTTGGTATAATGTTCATTTGCAAGACGGTAATGAAAAATACATTCAATAATAATTGCAAAAGCCTATCACCGACTCCGTTGCCACCTTCTGACATCTAATGGATTGTTACTGAAAAATAAATAAAAATTAGATATTTATTAATATCCTCCTAGTCCTGGAAATGCTGAAACATTATAGATCATTCCAAAAATCAAAGATGAAATTTCAATAAAAGATATCATTTTATAAGACATGTTGTAATATTTTTTCTTCATACTGTTCTAGTAACATTTCAAATATAGCAATTGGAGTAATCGAAGAGTCCAGTTTGATGATATCTGAAATAAATGGCTTATTTAATAATAATACCACCAAACAAAATATTTAAATATAATCCGTCACTGCTTAGAAGCACATGCCAGTCTTTTATGAATTTTGTGAAAATATTTTTTTTTCGTCTTTTATAATTTCATGAAAAATAAATTGAGCCTTTTATGCTTGTCATGTTGCTCCAGGGTCTTACATGGTTTTGGAATGCAAAGATGATTCTAAAGCGTGCTGAAATTATTATTAAAATGAGAATGTAAAATATACAATATGATTTAAAGGTACATGATCTTCAGTCGCACCCCCTCACTTCGCTATTGTCAGATTGACAACATTGCCCAGGCTACGCCAACCAGCGTCTCCATGTTTCAGCTGGCAGTCTTTTGTGATCATATGACTCGTGGAGGCGTGAGGTAGGAACTTGTGAGGACGAGAGGTCGGCCGCACCCTCCTTCGAAGTTGTCAACTCACCATTTGAAGCCCGATTTATAGATTCTTTGGTAAATGGCTTCGAACCCTAAAATTACTTAGTATGGCATTTCACAGTAAAATCTGATTTTAAATTTCGATTTTTTTTCAAATGAGTTATTCGTCCATTCGGCCAAACATCCGTCTGCCAAACGTCTTAATGCCAAACGGGGTATCATCCTTCCCTTGCCGAAGACATAGTTTACGTAAAAAAAACCTAAAAGACTAAAGAATTGGGTATTCGCCCAAGTAACAATTTTAGTTTTATTCCAGCCGTATAACACTTCTCCCGGCTCTGTTGATAAAACGCCAATCAAAACTATTTTGTCTACCAACACTTCCTCTATGCTTCTTTAAGGCCGAAATTTGTACAACATGGCCCACTCTATAGACGGTTTGAAAACAAGTTAATAAAACCTTTACAAGAACATAAAGATTTTGAACATGTTCTGTGAAAGATGTTATGACCACTTGAGAACCTTCATAAAACCTATTGGCTGCCATGAAAACAAGAATGTGGCCAAATGGCCACAGCAGTTTGACACTCACTTCACTGTGAAATCGAGGTTGTTTTTTGTTGTTCTGCTTTGTTCGATTCTCTGCTCTTCTGATTAATTTAGCAGTGAAAAAAGGTCTAGTGTTGCGGGAAATTTTGTTTCATAACAAAATATCCAAAACAAGTTGAGTTTTCTGCAGCGTATTATGCTACATATTATATGCGCATTCATTTTTATGGTGAATATTGGCACGATAAGAGCCGAAAATAAATGCGCCTCGGGTATTATGTGAATTTAGAACCACATAAATCAAATTTAAAAAATACATTCGATAAATTAATCATGAATTTCCTGAAAAGTGCTTGGAATTTTATGAGATTATCTAAAAAAATGCCGAAATATGTCTCCGATCTACAGTGTATTGGCATACCATTGAAAATTTGGTGCATTTGTTTTTACATATTTCAATTATTTCTTATATTTCAATATGGCGATTGAAGAATAATAACAGTTTTGCCATAAAGCCAATTTATCTTCGCAATGACTATTATAAAACTATTTGGTCTTATGGTGACTTCCTTCAATGACAATTTGCAGTTTAATGCATTTACTGTAGGCAAAATGGTTTTAAAATGCTGTTTCTACTGACCATAATAAGATAATATCAATGAGTCCTAAAACGGCATTTTACGAGTTCATAAAGTCGAAATAAAACCTTTGATAGGAGGAAAAGGAATTTGAGAAACAAGGTTTCAAGATCTTTGTAAACAAGCTGACTAGGTTCTCATAAACCTGACTAAAATATGAAACCTATTGGCACCTCTTGGTGCCACAATAAAACCAAATTGTTTCAAGTTAATTGTTTCAATTTCAAGTGGCTTTCATGAAACTTTAATAAAACTTAATAAAGCAAAATGGTGTTAGCAATGTTACTTGGGCGTGGTTGTTTAACTTTTTACCTACATCACATAAGCAAGACACTTTTAGATACAACAACAATGGGCTGCCTAGAAATTACTGGATTTTAACAACGAAGTAGCATATGGTAGGAGTACATTTATAAATTATAATTGACCTCCTAGCCATTTGCCAGATAGAAAATTACATATACAAACACACACAGATACAGACGAAAACACATCTTTGATAAATACCAGACCCACTGAAATGTTCTCTTTACGTCGAGCACTCGTCACTGGAGGTGTCTGTGAGCTACAGACAAAATGAGCCTATCTGTCAAAATCGGAATTTAAATGAATTTCGTTAACCAGTGATGGTTTGAAAAACTGTTTCTGTATTTTCCTTTAACGTGAACAAGTTTTCAATACCTTAGCTTCACAATGAAATAGTTCCTATTTGTGCATCTCCTTAAAACCAACTAAATGGAGAATAATCTGAAAACAGAGATAAATAAGAATTCAGCGTATCGTTTACCACAACGAACCCTGCTGCCAACCAAACCCATTTATCGAACATCCCAGTGATTTCTCGAGGTAGTTCAGAGGTTTTTTTGCCTGCCAACAAAGCAATTTCGTCGACACATTCCTATCTTTTCACCACCGGCATCATCTGTTGGTTCTCAGTGTAATTACAGCTGATCTGGAAATAAAGAATCAGCAACCTCGGGTGGTCAATCATGTTCATGCTGATGCTTATGGTCTTTCAACTTTCCCTATAACGATAGATCCTTTCTTGTAGACAAACTTTCTTGGATACAGGAGGTTATCAAAGCTTGTGTTTTTCTAGCGTTACAAAATTTAGCGCCAAGGTCTCATTTCAAAGCAACACGCGTACTGGCGCACGTCTCTAGCCAACAGTGTTCAATGCTGAACAAAAAACTAGAACGTGTAAGGGCTTGATGTAGGTGTCCCGTTGCAATAGTAGCAACCATTCTGCTGTTGAGGCCATGGAAGCTGGAATGTTGGCGAAAATTAGCCAGCCTCTGACAGCTTTCAAACCTAGCGGACAACCCGGGAGAAGTGTAGTGTGAAATGCTTTATGGCCCCATATTAGTTCGGCTAGCAACCTGGGAGCTAACGTGTGAACACTCTTGGCCGATAGACAAAAGGTGCCTAAATTGATAGTGTGTCATGTTTGCTGGGCTGGTGATTTGTTACTCCACCATACCAGGTGACAGTTTGAGTAATTTGAATTCCCTTAGTTTGAGTAGCCCCCGCTCAGAAAACATAGAATTTTAACGATTTCTGTTCTTTAATACAACATTCCTACCACAGGGCTTGACTCCAATGACAATGTATCGATGCAATGCACTTTCATTGTGATCAGCTATATCTAAACAATTGATGCGATCATCGCATCCTCCGTATATAGCAACCATCACCATCATCCTCAGAAGCCGCCGAAGTGCAATGTTCCCCAAGGATATCGCAGTCCCGAGACATTACTGCCATCAGCTTTTATAGGGCCCATCAGGGGATCCCTACATCATCTCTCTCTCTGGGCGTAATCACAATCATCATCATCATCATTACCATAATAACGCTCCAATCTGGAAGAAGCTTCTACTTTTATGGAAGTAAAATCGCTTTTCAATTCGTCCTCCGGACTGGTCGGGCATTTTCAGCGCAGACCCAGCCAGCCGCTACATTGTTGCAGTAAAACGGAGACCGCTCTCCGCGATTTCCCGATGATGTTTGCTCAAGGCTTTGCCCGCCGAGACTCTGTCAGTCATCTGGCACATGTGAGTTGTTTGTTCACATGACCAGACCGCATAGTTGAAGGGATACTGCCGATTGCCGATTGTTATTTCAATGCACTCAGTCAGAGCTTCTCCACCGCTCGCCGAGGACAAGTACCCGCCAGGCAGCCCGAAGAGAACTTGATTGACCGTAATTTATGGTGATTCCGGTGCTGAAGTAGTGTGAAAACATCCATAAAATTGCATCTTGAATGGGATTCCTCGTTGGCTGGAAGGGATCGAAGTACTGTTACCTTACCTTTCGATACTGTTCAGGCTCTCCGGGAGGGACATGATGTACAAGGCACACTCATCGGTGACAGGAGGGACTCGAAAATCAAGAATTTATTTAAATCTAATCGGACCGTCATCATCCGGCGATTCGAATTAATTAAACGCGAACCGAGTGGGGTTGTTGTGCGTATCGTGGTGTAAATGGTAGGGGGGGAGGGGGGTTTGCGATGATAAACTGGTTCGTAATTAGCCGCTGTCAACGTAATCGATCATCTGCCTGGTTGATGTTTGGTAGATCGAACAACTAGAACGCATCGAAAAGAGGTCTTTGCATTCATTTGATCGTGTAATTAGACGTGAATTGAATAGCCAGATTGGTTACTTTGTATGCGATGAATGAGAGTAAAACATTTGAATTAGAAGTTGGATAACCATTCCATCTTCCGTTTTAAGCACAAGTTCCACGGTTTCAGCGCCTCACTCGAGCAAAGTTCATCTCATTGCTCATTCCTCATACGTATACATTCGTCTTCCTCCATGTTCCACCGTACGATGCCATTCGGGATAGCCAGAACCTCGCGAGGAGAAGATCATTTATTATCGTTATCTGGGAGATTGAGCCGGTCCGCGGTTTCCCGAAAACCCAAAAGTTGGCAAGACGATACTCTGTTTACCAAGGAATTTTTCATCACATTCAATTTGGAAATCGAATCGTGTCGGTATGTATCTTCTTCCCGAGCCACGCTCTCGCCTGAGGGATTTCGGTAAAAGTGACAGTCTGGAGGTCGCGCAACATGCTATGGATTTTGGCAAACGAACAACGTCGAATAAAAAAAAATAAAAAAAATAACAGGAGAAAACAGGAATCTCGTTTATGCAATCTTCCTTTCTCTCCGAATGCTGCTCTTGAACTTTGTTGAACTCTGAACAAAGGTGCATTGTGTTGCGTTTCCTTATTGGTGGAAGCAATTGATCTTGCGTTTTAAAATCGAATAAAGTGACGAAAATAAATCAGAGGCGTTCAACGAATCTCGTTTTTCAAATGAGATTCTTCAAGGTACCGTTTTGTCACCCCGTCGTAGTTCAGTAGGTGACGACAAGAAAACTCTATTAGTATAAATTAAATGAATAATAGTCTCTTCCGCCTCCAACTGTCACACGAGAAATTCTACTGGGGTGCAGCTCTTCCTTCCAGTGCACAATATGGCACCCGCAAAAGTGCGATAGAACCACAGCAGCATCCAGGCAGAGGCCACAAGTTCAATTGGCGAAACCAGGCAAAAGCCAGTAAATAATAAAACACAATTTCAATACATTATCATTTTAGCTAACGAATTGCCGTTGTTCGGTTGAGAGTCTCCCTTCTGAGTAACCTCTCCCTCCCCCACTCCCTTAAACCTCTGACTGTCTTTCAAGTTCAAACCACTCAACCATGGCCAAGGGATAACGAATGAACACAATAAGACCTTTGGGAGCTTTGTGCAGAGACGATTCCTAACCTCCTCCCCCCTTCAACCATTCCACCCATCATTGGAGCAAAAAAAAAAACTGCAATTGTGCACTCACCGCAATCCATCGGGGCCGATATGCTTAGCAATACAAACAATATTGAATGCGCCAAGAGCTGCTGCCGCGGATGCTCGAAAACAACTCACCAACCATCGCCGGTAGGTGCGCATACCTGGCCAGAAAGGCAAATGCAGAAGAAGGAGAGGATCCTTCTTCGTTTGCATAACAAACGACTTTTACCCCCTGTTTGTTCTGCGTTGGCTAGGTGCGATTGGTTGCGATCGTCTGGAGAATGCGCTGTCGTACGCAAACACCGCACTCGGAAGTACAGTATGGGCGAAAGGGAGGGATGCTCAAGTTTTCTGGGACTTGTTGAACTTTTGTTAATGAATGAACTTTTTTTTTTCGGATGGTGATAAGCTAAGACAGATAATTGCTTTTGAAAAATTCCCCATGGAAGGTAATTATCTAAGCTTCCTTGCAAACAAATTCTACGCCCTTGCAAGCGGCCTTCCCGCAGTTAACCGGAACATTCGCCATGGCGGACGAAAACATTCGTGTAGGCATATTTTTGAGTTCTTTCTTCATTTTATTTTTCAATTAATCCTCAGTTTTCGCGACAAAATTGTTGAAGTAGATCTTACGCTTCACGTTGGCCCAGAAATTCTCTATGGGACGCAGCTGGGGGACGTTGGGCGGGTTCGCCGACTTGGGTACCACATCGATATTCAGCCGCTCCATCTCCTCCAACGATCGCTTCGAGTAGTGGGCCGACGCCAGATCCGACCAGAATACCGCGTCTTTGCCCTTATGGTATTTCTTGATGAACGACGCAACTTTCGGCAGGCATTTCGTACTATAAATTTCTCAGTTCACGGCCAGTCTGGAGCGAAAGAAGAGCGGCTTTGACATCCGCTTCTCGCTGATTGAAAGCCACAGCAGCACCTTTTAGGGGAACTTGGTGCGTGAAATGAACTTCGCCTCAGAGCTCACTTCCTTCGTGGGGTAAGTAAAATACGAAGTGCCCTGCCAGTCGTTGCCATCCAGGATGAGATAGGTCTCGTCGTCCATCACCACCGCCACGTCGCGATTTCTCTGGGAAAATCTTATTCAGCCGCTACCACTGCGTCATTGCCTGCAGCTCCGAAACCAGTGGACGCGACTTCTACTTCCTGACATATAAAGACTGTATTCGATGAAATTTGGACACACACAATTGTTCGTAACTTTTTAGCGTGTGGGTAAAAATTATTGAAATTTTAACTGAATGTATTTCATTGTGTTGTGTCAATTGTGTAATGAGTTTCGTGAAAATCGGTCGAGTGATTTCAGTGATGGCTTCGAATGAAGAAATAGTGCGCCAACAAATTTTGGGCACTCACTTCGAAACCCCAAACGCTTCTCATCGATGGATCGGTAAACAGCTTGGAATCGCACATTCAACCGTATCTCACGTGATCAAAACGTTCAAGGACCGTAAGACAACCAAGCGGAAAAATGTTGTGGCAAAAAACGTGGCACATCTAATCCGGAGAAGGCCAGGATGGTATTGAACCAATTTAAGCGTTATCCCAACATTTCGATCAGGGATGTTGCGAAAAAGGCGAAAATTTCAGTTTGTTTTGTGCAGAAAACAATGAAACGTTCTGGATTACATGTGTACAAGGTCCAGAAGGCACCAAACCGGAGCGATAAACAGAACTCGGTGGCCAAAACTCGTGCAAGAAAACTGTACAGGGAGTGGCTCACAAAACCGTTCTGCATTGTGATGGACGATGAGACCTACATTAAAGCCGACACCAAACAAATGCCAGGACAGGAACACTACGTCGCCACCTCTAAGTTGGCCGTTCCGGAGAGTGTACGGAAGAAGAAACTGTCGAAATTCGCCAAAAAATTCCTTGTCTGGCAAGCGATCTGCGGATGTGGCAAAGTGAGTCAGCCCTTCATCACCTCTGGGACCGTCAACGGACAAATCTACAAGGACGAATGCCTCCAAAAACGACTTCTGCCCTTCTTGAGATCTCACGATGGCCCGACACTGTTTTGGCCGGATTTGGCAGCTTGCCACTATGCCCGGCCCGTCTTAGACTGGTACAAAGATAATAATGTAGTTTTTGTACCAAAAGACGTCAACCCTCCAAACACTCCGGAACTTCGCCCAATTGAAAAATTTTGGGCAATCATGAAGGCAAAGCTTAAAACTCCAAAACTGATAGAAAATGAACTTGAACTAAAGAAAGTGTGGTTAAAAGTAAGCAGGCAAGTCGGTCCTATCATTGCCCAAAATTTGATGAAAGGGGTCAAGGCAAAGGTGCGGGCATTTGGGTTGGGAGAAGAGGTTCAATAAATCAATGATGTCAAAACTTAACCACTTACTTTATTTGCAGAAAGTTTGAAAAGAATCGGGCTCAAGCAAAAATTTTATTGACCTATTTTGTGTGTCCAAATTTCATCGAATACAGTCTTTATGTTCATGTTCGCCAGGTACTTTTTCACGGTTTGGCCGGTTGAACCGACCTCCCGGCCAAGCGCACGCAGCGATGTAGCAACTTTTCCCTCGGTCTTCCTCTTCAGCATCCTTTAGAGCTTCTTGTCGCTCAGGGTCGTCGGCCGTCCGGAACCGGACTTTCTTTCGATGCTCTGATTGTTGTCTAATAGTGCCAAGATGTTGTAGATGCCAGAACGGGCGTGTCCGGTGTCTACAAAGTGCCGCACGATGTCCGTTTTTGGACGCGGCGGAGTGCCATTCTTTGAACGCGCACACTTCTGAACGCAGTTGCTTCACTGTTTTTGACATCACGGTTAGAGTTCGACTGATAGAACTGTCAAATTTTGTCTGCTGACTCATGGGTTACTATGATTGATGCTGCATGGGTAGTTTTGTCAGTCCGGCTGAAGGTAAACCCATGAAAAATCGGCAATTTTTGTCCATTTTTTAAATGCAAACGTTACATAAAAAATACTACTGTTTCTAAATGAAGTATTAATTTTTCAGTATTTGTGTTTATTTGTGTAGAATTTAAATTTCAAACAAATCTAGGGTTTTTTTTTATTAGGGCGAATCTAACATTGAGATACTCTCTTTGACTACTTTCTCTTTTATTCATATTCCAATCACCTCTAGGTTTTTCATTCTACTATTTGTAGAGTATACTAGCCAGCACTGTTGTGTTTCGATCTGTACTAAAGAATGCCTCGAGAGTTTTATAATAACGCTGTAATGAATGAAAGAGAGTGAGCCCGGAGAGAATCTCTCAGTGTTAGATTCGCCCTTATGAAAAAACGCCGAGAAATGCAATTATAAAAATTGCATTATATATGAATTTTTATTTATAGAAAACGTGGAGCAGTAAATTTCCATAATTTAGTTAAGTGGCGACTGTTTAGCTTCGTTTTGAAGATGTGTTTTGATTAGTAACATTAGTAACAGTACGTAACATTACATTATTACATCATTATTAAATCCGGTAAAATGTTAACAAAGAACTGTAAAATTTCACCATAATACGTTATATCGGATTACCGAACGTTCAGCTGTTGCGAATTCGGTTAAATTTAACAGATTTCTGTAAAAAAAAATCTAAGTGTGCATTATGTGAAGGGCCAAAAATGGGTTGGGCGGATCGATAGGTAGTATCACTTATAAGTATCCAAAGGGATATAAAAAATCTCTTCCCTACAGTAATATTGAAAAATTGGTCAAAAAGCGAGCTATCTAACATGAGGATGCCCCAACGGGTAGGAAGAGAGCTCACCCTCTATTCACAATAAGTTAGCAATGGGGAGTTGGAATTCCCACTCTCTTCATTCAGTTTGCTTCAATCGGATGCTCTGATGGTCCCATTTGCATGAAATATTCATATAACTATGTATATAATCATTTAAGAGAAAACATACTACCAGCGTACGTATCTACTATAAATGAGCTTCATTTTGTTGATCCTGAAATTAAAGAAACGTTGTATACCGCTTTTTGCATAGTCCTGGTAGAGCCTGAAAAGTCTAGAAAGCAATTTTTATATTCCTAAATAAACTTTGTTTATACTGAGTTGAGATTTTCGATAAAGAATTTATTCTGCTTTAGTTTTGATTGAGGCAAACAGACATAAAGGGTGTTTCGATCAAAATTTGGTCGACTTAAACTTGACGCATTTCCTTTCATCGAGCATTAAAAAAATTTTCACACCCCCCATTTTGAAGATGTGTGCGTACAGCATCATGCCTCTATTTTGATTTTGAGATTAGCACTTCATTTATCAAAATGTCGTCGAAGGAAGAGAAGCAACGCATCAAAATTTTGCACGTGCATGGCGAAAATCCAAACTACTCTCACGCCAAGTTGGCGAAATTGTTGAATGTGGCTAAATCAACTCTTCCCAAAGTATTAAAGGTGTTCGATGAACGTTTGTCGACAGCCAGGAAAGCTGGTTCGGAGGAAAATCAAAAGCCGGAGGCCACAGCGACGACAAAAAGAGTTGCCCGCTGTTTCGAGCGGAACCCCAACCTCTCCGTCCGAGATGTCGCAATGAAACTGGGATAGAGCTAAAAACGAGCTGGACTGTCGATTTACAAGAAAGTGGTGACTCCAAATCGCGACGATAAACAAAACACGTCGGCCAAAGCACGATCGCAAAAGTTGTACACGACGATGCTGACGAAGTTTGATTGCACGGTACAGGACGATAAAATTTACGTCAAAGCAGACTTCAAACAGCTTCCTGGACAGGCATTTTGTATGGCAACTGGACGGGAAACGGTGGCAGATATTTTCAAGCACATTAAACTGTCAAAGTTCGCGAAGAAATATCGAGTGTGGCAGGCCATCTGTACCTGTGGTTTGAAGAGCAACGTTTACATTCCGACCGGAACCGTCAACCAGGAAATTTATCTGAGCGAGTGCCTACAAAAACGTCTACTGCCTTTCCTGAAGCAACACAATTGTTCCGTTCTATTTTGGCCGGATTTGGCATCTTGCCATTACGGAAAAAAGGCCATGGAATGGCATGCCGCCAACAACGTTTAAGTGGTGCCCTAAGGACAAGAATCCTCTTAACACGCTAGAGCTCCGCCCAGTCGAACAATATTGGGCTATCGTCAAGCGGAACCTTAAGAAGACTCAAAAAGCTGTTGTGAGCGAAAATCAGCTCAAGGCAAACTGGCGTTCTGCGACGAATAAAGTGGACTGTACAAAATCTTATGGCAGGTGTTAAACGAAAAACCCGGCAATTCGCATTCGGTAAAAAGAAAGCTAAGCTGAATATTTCTCCTGCATTCTGTATTAACTGAACTTGAAAAAGAAAAAGAATTTAACTTATTAATAAAAACTTTGATCGACTCACACACATTACTGTTTGACCAAATTTTGATAGGAACACCCTTTAGATGACTGTTTTGTATTTTTTTTTAAAACCAAATTGAATGCTTTAGCCGTTTGAGGGATTCTTTGGACCAGTAGTAAGCCGTCTGATTGAATGTCAGAAATGTCTTGAAAATGCGGTTGTTGCTCATAGTTTTTGAATTAAGCGGGATTTTTAATTACTGGAAATGTTCTTGTCATTGCGTGCTTATTAACTTCAATCTAGAAGTAAGATGCAATAATCAAACCATATCGTCGTAGAAACTTATCCCGACGTAGACGCTAAATTTAAGAAAACCAAATGAAAAGCAGGAAGAATAGGAAAGGTTGGAAGTTTACAAAATGCGCTGCAATATTTGTCCGAGAACACTTCATGCACTCGATAGTAGAAAACACGCCTACACGCAGTGAATGAGTGAGAGCGATTATATTAAGATTTTCTTACTCTGTTAAGCTTTAAGACAAGGATACGACTTAAGCGTAAAACGGTATAATTGTGCAATATTATAGCAAAATGCCTCTTTCTTACCTGAGTTACAATAAAGATGAAAGTCCGATGAAATAATGGGAAATCCCAGGTCTGAAAGGGACATAGAATGTAAGGGAAATAAAACTAGATTAACCTCTTCAACGACGAACGTAGCGTCACCTAGAACCAGGCCAAATGATAGAAAATCAATGGCATCTAATAGGTTTTGGAAAGTTCTGGAAAAATACAAAAGAACTTTTAAGATTATATACTTTAACATGAATCGAGAATTCAACTCGTAGGCTTAAGATAAATAGATTAAGAGAGTTTCAATAAAGTCAAGTTTGAAGCAAAACTTCCCAAGCAAGGAGGTCAGCTTAGGAAGTCGATTTTCACTCCCTGATTCTCATTTTAGAATCCGAAACTTCTCACAAAGAAATCCCAAACCAGGAAGCCTTCAAAAGAACTTTGGAACTCGGTACTTCCCAGAAAAATCCCTCCAAGGACTTTCTGAAAGACTGGGTGCAGGCGATTGCAAGCGAAGTGACTCTCCCGAACCAGGAGAGGAAACAGAGCAAGCAGTTGTGAACGAGAACCAGAACACAACTGTGACCCCGACGCCAGGGGAGGAGAAAGAGTTTTGGACGAGCGGTTGTAAGTAAAGTGGAGTTTCCCAACCGGGAAACGTAGCAGAAAGCAGTCGCGGAAACAGTGTTGAGCCTAGCACTAGTAAGCCCCGAACCAGGGCCGAAAGTTGACTGAGGAAGCGATTTGTTTTTGTGGTCGTTTTTTTTTACTATGCTCTTCCCACCCCAAAATTAAAAAGAAAAAAACAGTGGTTTTTTTGTTTTGAGATGGAAAGAGAACCCGGAGTTTATATTTGAAAAAGGAAAAAGATCGGTTTTGTTTTTGTTTGTAGATCTGATTAATCTGTTGTTCAATATTAAATTATCTTACAGATAAATCGTCTAGCCCAAACCTCTGTGGGGGTATTAAGCGGGATCATCATCTTCTGAGAAGGTCAGGGAAGTTCTTCTGTGAAGTTTAGGGAGGTTCTTAATAGAAGTTTAGGGAAAGTGGTTTAATTCATTGCTTTGAGGTTTCAAATTATGTTTACTGATGCTTAGAGCAGCCAAAATTAAATGAAATTGAAGCTTTATTGAAAATATGTATATTATTCACAAGAGGCGGTAAATTTGACGTAATTTTGAAGGTAAAAATGGCAGTTTTCCAATTGTGTAGGAGCGTTAGACGGAAAGCACCTAAGTATAAAAACCACTGCAGAGAGCGTCAGTGATTATTTAAATTATAAAAAGCAGTTCAGCATCGTTCTTATGGGTATGGTGGATGCTGAATACAAATTTACGTATGTCAACATAGGAGAAAAAGGAAGCATCAGTGATGGTGGGGTATTCGCCGATTGCTGTTGAGGAATCTGATGCAGGATCTTTAGCTCCTGAGATGCCTGTTTCGGCTCCGATGGTGGGCAAGTTGTATGGCTCATCTGACGCGAGGACAATCAGCTGCTCTTGAGACATTCTGAAAATATTTTTTCTTCATAGGACTGCTCAAATTTGTTATTCAGATTCCTTAAAGCCATCGAATATTTGTTATACAAGGCGGTTTTCAGCCCACAACGTCTCCAGCAACAAGTTGGTCGATTTACCCAGAATAGTGGCCCAATTTTTTTACCGTTTCACGATTTTGACGCATTTGGACACGATTTTGACGCAGTTTGAGAGAAGTGCCATCTCATCATATGACTTGCTACGCTTCATATTGTGCACTGCTGGCTTTGGTTTCGATCCACTTGGATTTTCAAGTTTCAAAGGTTGAACTTCGGAACTGGTAGAATCGTAGTCTGCCTCTCAACGTTATCATAAAGGGTGTCCACGATGAAATTGCCACACTATGAAATTGCTCTAACTTTTTAACCGTTGGGTAGAATTTAATGAATTTAGTTTATAGTGCATTATTTACATCCTGCAAGTTTTAAAGTCCTGTGATCAAAACTCGCGGAAATGGAGTCGAAAGAACAGCTCGTGCGTGATAAAATCTTGCGCATTCATCACGAGAAAAAGGATCTCTCGCATCGTTCCATCGCTAAAACGTTGGGATTCGCGAATTCCACGGTGTCGCGAGTGATTAAGCGGTTCGAGGAACGGTTGACCACCGATCGGAAGCCCAGAAGTGAAGGAAAAAGTATTCCGTACAATACCAAAAATCACAACCGCGTAGTTGGGGCCTTCAACCGAAATCCGAACGCCTCCGTTCGGGATGTGGCTAAGAAGCTGCACCTAAGCCGAAGTTTTGTCCAGAAGGCCAAAACTAAGGCTGGGCTTCGAACGTTCAAGGTACAAAAGGCCCCTAATCGCGACGAGAAGCAGAACAAGTCCGCCAAAACCCGTGCCAGGAAGTTGTACCTCAACATGCTGACGAAAGTTGAATGCTGCATCATGGACGACGAAACATATGTGAAGGCCGACTTCAAACAGATCCCCGGCAACCTGTTTTTCACTGCCAAGGATAAGTTCAGCGTTCCGGAGCATGTCCGCACTCAGAAGATGTCCAAATTTGCGAAGAAATTCCTGGTTTGGCAAGCCATCTGCACGTGCGGGAAGCGGAGTGCACCTTTCATGACCCAGGACACGATGAACGGACAGGTGTACATAAAAGAGTGCCTCCAGAAGCGGCTGCTTCCTCTCCTGAAGGCCCACAACGTCCCAACAATCTTCTGGCCGGATTTGGCCTCATGCCACTACTCCAAGGACGTGCTGAAGTGGTATGCGGACAATAAGGTCAATTTCGTGCCGAAAATGTTCAACCCTCCCAGCACTCCGAAGCTCCGCCCCATCGAGAAGTACTGGGCGATTATGAAGCAGCACCTTCTTAAACGACCTAAGCTAGTGAAGACAGTCGAGGAACTGAAGAAAGTATGGGTTTACATGCAAAAAACGATTGATTCACAGGTTGTGCAGAATCTTATGGCCGGGGTTAAGGCCAAGGTGCGGGCATTTGCGTATGGACTGCAAATAAAATACGAGTAAAATGGTAAAATGAAGTTTAATAGTTATTTCTCAATCTCTGAAAATTTGATGGCAATCGGATGGAAACTCGAATTTTGCGAATCAATTTTGTGTGTGGCAATTTCATCGTGGACACCCTTTATTGAAAAAAAAATCGTACTTAGCTAGGCATCAATATCTCCTGTTCTAGTCTTTCTAAGGATCAGGAACTGCAAAGCAGAATAATGCACTCACTTTGAAGTATACACTTCCACAGGTGATCGGGATTAGTTGGGACACACAACACCGGATGTTGCTCACACAGCTCAATCAAGTAGAATTTATTGTCCTGGGCCATTTTTGCTTTATAAATACCGTGAAAACACAAACTAGCAAAACATTCAAATGAACTGTCAAAAAACTTCGACCAATGAACTATGAACTGTTACGTCCGGATGGAATAGTTCAAAGCCTACTACTATACAATAGAAACTATCGCTAGAGTGTGCACACGACAACGGAGACGCTTCTAGATCATAGCGTAAAACTATCGCTTGCACGTCAAAACTATGAGCTATCTCTACAGGGTAGGCCCAAATAAGTGACGCATGAAACAAATAGGTACTGTATCTCCCATGGTAAGACAAATAATTTAAATGTTTCTTTGTTATTCTGTTTCTTATATTTTAGTGTTTATGTGTACATATTTACATTTCAATTCTATTGCCTTTAGCTTTAACTATTGCCCTTAGTCTCTTCGGAGAGGCATTACCTGATTTTCGGGCATTTCACCCCATATCTTCTGTATGGTAGCTTTGAATGTTTCAATACCCATTGCACAGTGGGCATAATCAAAGCTGTAATCGGACTTATTTAAAATCAACTGGTATTTGTACATGAACTGATGTTTTTCTTTAGGAAAAAACGCCAATAAATCGATTGCCACTAATTTCATCCTGTGCAGAGCATTGGAAGTGGCTCATTTTGCCCCATTTCACCCTAATTCGGTGTATTCGTTCAGTTTTTACGCCGATAACTACAATTGCCGCTGTAGTTTTCGCTTGAAAAAGAACATATCTCATGTGAAAAACTCTCAGGAATCAAATGGTGCCAGTTTTATGCCGTGCAGAGGTCGAAAAATAGTTTATTGCGCCCCATTTCACCCTAAAAGTGTGTTCGTTTAGTTTTTGCTCCGATAACTACAATTGCCGCTATATTTTTTGCTTGAAAAGGAACATATCTTACGTAGAAAACACTGCAGTGCACTGGGAAATCAAATGGTGCCAGCTTAGCATGTTAATCGTTTTCAACTAAGATAGATATTAAAACACATAATTAGGCCCTTTCGGGCCTGAACGTAAAAGTGTATAGTTTGAATTTAACAATCACTGGCATCACTGGTCTTGGACTTAGAGTCTGTGACATCTTCGGATCTATCGCTTGACTCGGATTCAGTACTGTCATCACTGGTTCCGGACTCATTGTTCAAAAAATGTGTGCAGACGAAGAAAAATGGGACGCGGTGAACAGAACAGTCGTTGAGATTATGTCTGCATTGCAACGAAGTTGGCGAGAGGAGCAGCAACAAGTGACGTAGCAGTACAGGTTTTGAGTCGATGACCGACCTGGATACTCGCCAGCATGTGTATGAGAGAAGAAAAAGTGGATCATCGGGCGCGACCGGAGTAGGCTAGATCCACCGCCGGGGACTAGACCGAGCGCTACGTATCAGCTTCTAGAAAACGGTTTCGGGAGAACTTTCGTCGTCAGGAAATTTTCCGTCGGAGTAGGCTAGGTCCACTGCCGGGGACTAGTCTGAGTAGATCGTGAAGAAGCACCGGCAATTGGTCGTCGAGGCACCTGTGGACTGGAAGTCATCCTCCAACCAGAACCGCAGGACCGACCTAGACATCTGACCGACCTAGACATCTGACCGATCTAGACATTGCATCGGTTTCGGAAGAACTTTCACCGCCGGGGAACTCTTCGTCGGAGTAGCATGGATCCACCGTCGGGGGCTATTCTGAGTAGTCCGTAGCGAATCACCGGCATGAGTCGTCGGGGCACCAGGAAACCGGAAGCAATCCTCCAACCGAAATCGCTGGACCGATCTCGGCACTACCGGCCAACATTGATGCAAGCATATCGCTTTCGTTAACGGTTTCTGGAGATATTCTTTCGTCGGGGAACCCTCCACCGGAGTAGGCTACCTCCACCGTCGGGGAGTATGCCGAGTAGCACCGATTGGGACAAACCGCCAGTTCAGGGTCGTCGGGGCGCCATTGAACCGGAAGTCACCCTCCAACCCGAATCGCTGGACCGACCTCGGCATCCAACTGGTCAACAAGAAGAGTAGTACATCTACAACCGGAGTGCGCAGCTGAAGAAGTTCTATGGTGATGAGATAAGCGAACTAGCGCGACTAGCTAGGCCTGGCAACAAGAGAAGTGCATGAGCACAGCCTCCTCCCGTAGTAGTCACTTCCAGTGGAATCCAAGGGGATACAGGCAACGTCAGACTCTTGGTGGAGTTTAGAGGAGCAGGGTTCAGAGTCATCTGCTCTGTTCAGAGTCCCTCACTCTGGCACACGATGGACGAATTCGGTAGATGGAGTCGGGCTACCGATCGTGTGCTGGATCGGCGTAAAAGCTTTACCACAAAGTAAAAAAAAAAACACACACACACACACACACCGCATGCGCACAGAATGGCTCCAGCCTACCTCGTTTTGATTTTGTCTCATATGTGAACTGCAAAACTCGCTACAGAACATTAGCTATAATAGTAGGCTAAGTCCAATGCTCACCTAATTTTATAAATTTACCTCATTCCATTTCTACTCAGCTTTTCGATGGTGGTAACAAAATTAAAATAGGTGGTTCCAAACATAGTGAAACAAACGTTTTTCAGATAAAATTTAAATTGACGGCCAAATCCAATATGGCGGTCATATTTTTCTTTTCATGCCACATTAAAGCCCCACTTGTTTTCTTTCTAGAAACATGCTGTTTACAAGAGATTTTAAAGCAAATTTAAGAGATATTGCATGATAAGCAAGTTCAGAATTGCGCAAAATCGAGCTTTTTACAAATCTGTTTGATCCCCTGACGAGTGGGGGTCCGTCAGTTCGAGTAGAGGAAAGTGCCATTCTCATTTTTACCTCAGTTTTGATCAATCAAGCACAATAAAATCAATTTCAAAAGACCTCATGTCAATGGCGGCCTGGTTTGACAGAAAATTACTCACTGTTCTTTTAAACACCCCGTGAGACGTGAGAAAGTACTGCCAATCGTGCTCTTGCACTTTATTTTAAAAGAGGCGAAATCACTGAAGATAAATTTTAAGAGTCTGATTCATCCTCAGAATCTACGTTGTTATGAGATTTGCTTGAATGAGCTTATTTTAGAACTTATTTTAACCGTAGAATTTCGTTGTGAGCATCCCTCTCCACCAGTGCTTCCATTCCAAACCGGCGATGATGATTCAAATCTAATAAATGCATTTAAATAAAATGCGCAATAAAACTCATATTGACTTATAGTCTCCAATTAATCAAACGTAGTAAATTCTGAATAATGGTAGTGTGCCGAGCCTAGGAGAATCAGGACGTGGAATTCTATTCGGTAGCGCTGGTGCTTCCCTCCAGGCCACCATTCTGCTGCCGGAGCAGCTCAAGGAACTGCATGCATACTTGTCTGCGCCGATGACTGGGCTGATGATGGCTGGAATAGATAATAAATTGGCTTCGCAATAATGGTAACGGGTTTACGCTGGCTGCTGGCAGCCGCATTTGAGCCGTTGATTGCGTTTCCATGTTGGACACTGATCACCCATTCTTGCGGCCCTTGGCTGTTCTTGGGTGAACTGAACTTGCAGAAAAGCCACCTGTTAGCCTGTAATCTCACTCCAATTTCCACGCTCAGTTGAAATTGAAATCTCAAATCATTTCACCGAAAAAAAAAAAACACTTTTACTTGATGGGGTCAGAAAACAATTACAGTTTTTTTCTCTCTGTTCAAGGTGAATCTTGAAACATAAAATGTAGCGTTAAATTGATGTGTTTTCTGGCGCGAATGGAGAAAATTTAGATGCTCTCAGATATAAAGGCACCCGGCTCGCATTTCTTCACCTTCAAAAGCCGTTTACCGTTGGTTATGAATGTAAAATCGATTTTGGTTATCCAGTCAAACGAAATCGCGTGCGATTATGAATGGAATCAAAAGCACTTTACGACACCCCGAGCAGCCATTGTGATTGACTCTCGAAAATTAGAGCATAAATCTTAAATTTCATTGTCACATTGTTAAACGTGCGATCCAATTAAAGTGCTCTGTTCTCGTAAAACGATGCATCCATTGAAAAACGCACCGACAATGAAATGGAAAAATCAACAAAACCACTCCGCTCCGATTTATGCGCTTGGACCTCATTAGGTGGCGATGATCTCGCCCTTTCGAAAGCGGGAAGGTAAGAATTTGGACAGTTCAAAGAACTGCGCTAGCAAACGAACCCGACTGAAAGAGCACTCGCACCCAAGCCAGCCCACCAATCTCGTCGGAGGTTCCATTTATAGGACCGCCATTGCCACCGCCCGGTTAACAAAGGCAACCTCTCTTTTACCAGAACGATTTAACTGCGCGTAGGTCCTAATCCAAATAACATTCTAATTTTTAATCACGCTCGCATCTCTCCCCCTCCACCAACCCGCAAATGTTGCTGTTCAAAGTAAACGCTTTCGATAGGTTGAACTTTGGGAAGCCGCCTCTGCCCGTCCGGTGGTGATGAATCGGCAGATTGATTTCTGGGAGGCTGCTGGATGATCACTTATCTAGAATGTAAACAAGATCACTGGAATGACTGTGGGACGGCGTCGGTCGCAGCAAGCGTGCCCTAGCTCAAGAGATTCGTACTACCTAGATGCAGCGATCTTCGTGTTTCGACAGTCCCGGAACGGTAGGTGGAATTTTATTAATGTAGGCCTATTGTCCATTGATAACAAAAAATGTTTATCTAGGGCCGGAGCGATGATGAGATGAATGTAAACAGACTGAGGGCTCTCGGAAAGGTTACTCGAGTATCATTCAGTGGGACGGGAATTGTGGCTGTTGTCGTAACGGTTTCTTCGTTGAATCAAATTTAGGCTGACTAGATGGTTTATGGCTTGACAGAATTGTCAATTCAGGAATAAATCTATCCCGCTGGTGAGGTTGTTATCACGTGAACAAATGCTGTCAAAACTGATAAGCACTGCAAGAATCCACTCCGCTCCAAGAATCCAGGAACCGTTACGTTCTGTGAGGCATTATGAATCGATTATTAACAGCTAGTTATGCCGTTTATTGCTCGGAGACACCCGGGGGAGGAAGGCTGCAGACGGGCAGACCCCATATTGGCGGGAGGTGTGGCGAATCCCGATCTACCGGTATGGAGACGAAATGGGAAGAATCCAAAGAAGAATGCAGAACACGATCAATTCTAGTTTTATGACGATCTCCACACCATTTCTCCAACACCCCGTCAGCGTCAGCGTTTCGCTGTGGCCGTGGTTCTATGTAGCTCGATTTTTAATCGCTCATCTCGCGAATGATTATTATTCAATTTTCTTGTCCTATTAATTTGATGTAAATTGCTTCGGGCCAGTAGAGCAGCAGTAGCAGTGGCAGCGAATCACGCGGTAGCTCCCGACAGGCTTCGCTAATGACGGGCGTGCGTTCCGCGGGAGAAAATAGGATCATAAAATGTGTCACGATTTCGTTCAATGCCGCAGCGCTTTCGAGGCCAACATAACTGTGCGGAACGATGGGAATTTGAGGAATTTTCGCCGACCAACTGACTAGTTGCCACGCGAAAATTAAATCGGATTGATCGAGAAATTTGCACAACAAAATTGCGGCGCGCAGTAATTAGGTGTGGTCGGTGGTGGTCGCGTGTCTGTCAACAATGTAACCATCAGCTCCGATCGAGCATAATCACTATTAGCGACCGAAGCGGTAACCGATTAAGTGAGGACGGTCTAACGTTGAAATAATTGCATTGCACAGTGCAACATAGCCTGGTCCTCGTCGACGTCGCCGTCGATGATGATCCCCATGCCAAACAGTTTTGCAATCGAGCGCACCGTTTCATATAGAAAATCACATTGTATCACGATGGGGCCTGCATGCAAGAAGTCTGTCCAATGTAATAAAAGCTACCCGCCCTTCTCGCTGCCGATGACGACAAGGGAGAAATTTGCATGCAACCATTATCGATATTACATGCGCGCCAACCGCAAAGTCAAGCCCAGATGCATCGCTCGCTCGCTCGCTCGCTGCAGTAGCATAACTTCTAATATGTTTCACGCAATGGGCTCTTGCTCTTTGCAGGTGAAATGGAGAAGAAAGTAAAATTGCAAACAACAAACCGCTTGCGCTTCTTCGACTTCACCAGGATCGCATCGCACCGGCATTCGGGAGAGAGATAGACACATGGATAGAGAGCATGGCTTTTTCGATCACTTATTGGTATACATATCTGTGGAGAAAGAAAGCGAATCGAATATTCTTGTGATGTAGAGCGCGGCGGTGAAGCAATGTTGGGTGCATTGACAAGCGATTACGTGATCTGCGGTTTGGTTCGATGGTTGGCTGATTATTGGAAATGCACAAAACTGAGCGAACCTTTCAAGCTTGACAACTGTGAAATGAAATCAACTTGATTGACATTTTGATGCAGGGAATGTGGTCACCTGAAAAAAGATCGTTTCGAATCTCCTGAATTCGGTTTACAGAGTTATCTGTCCGGCTCCTCACCAGGTGTGAAGTTATGAACCCCCAGGTAATCGAAAACTTTGAGAAGCTTCTCGAGTTGAATCCTCAAACTCGCTTCATGACTTTGTAAAAAACACAGGATGTCAGCCCTTCGCCGAATATTTCCAATCGTGTTTGCTTCTCCGACTTTGATAATTCGATACATTTTGATTTATCCATGAAGCAGGAGCTTCATGGAATCCCAGAGCGTCATCGTCCTATAATTGCTCCGGTAATATTTGCTGCAAAGTTGATTCCACTAAGTCGTTCTTCACTGAAGGATCTTTGATAGAGGAGTCAGCAGGCTTTGGTATATTTAATGAAATTCATAGCGCCAAACGCAAACTTCAAGATCCTTGTTCCGTATATGTCGCTGAATTAGCGGCAATACACTTTACGCTAGAAATTGTTGCCTCACAAACACCGGATCAGTATTACATTTTCACGGATAGTCTCAGTTCTATAGAGGCTAAAGGGCGAACACGAAATTATTGTGACACCGAAAATGTCATGCCAATTTTCTTATAATGTTTAGAATCAAACCAAAATTTTAGGGTAGTTTTATACATATATTTACTTCAAAAATCAAAAGAAAAGTTAATCGATGGAGCCTTGAGTGTAACATTGAACGCATTTTCGCTTGATGCCCTCCATCAAAGTCTTTACAGTGTCATCCGGTACCAGTTTCTCAGTTTTTTTTTCCATTTTCTTAACATGTCCTTCTCGTCTTTGACTGTCTTCTTGCTCTTCCGAAGTTCCCGCTTCATCATTGCCCAGTACTGCTCCACCGGGCGCAGCACCGGACAGTTTGGCGGATTCATGTCCTTTGGAACAAAATGGACAGAATTGGCCTCATACCACTCCAGGACACTTTTAGAATAGTGGCATGATGCCAAATCTGGCCAAAATAGCGGAACTTCGTCGTGCTGCTGCAAGAACGGCAAAAGGCGCTTCTCGAGGCACTCAGATTTGTAGATCTCGCCATTTACTGTGCCCTTTGTCACGAAAGGCTCACTCCTCAGTCCGCAAGAGCAGATGGCCTGCCAAATGAGATATTTGGAGGCGAACTTCGACATTTTCGTCTTCTTAAATTTGTCGTCCACATAGAACTTGCTCTTGCCGGTGAAAAACTCCAACCCCGGAATTTGCTTAAAATCAGCTTTTATATACGTTTCGTCGTCCATCACACAGCAGCCATATTTTGTCAGCATCTTCTCGTAGAGCTTCCGTGCCCGAGTTTTAGCCGTCGATTGTTGCCGCTCATCGCGGTTTGGGAAGTTCTGTACCTTGTATGTATGTAGTCCAGCTCTCTTCTTTGCATTCTGGACGTAGCTCTGCGACATGCCGATCTTTTTAGCCAAATCACGGCTTGAGACGTTGGGATTTGCTTTAATCATCCGCTTCACCTTTCCCTCCGTCTTTTTGTTCTCCGGTCCCGGTTTTCTTCCAGCTCCTTTGCCGTGGTCCAACGTCAACCGCTCCTGGAACCGCTTCAACACTCTGGAGATGGTTGAATGGTGAATGTTCAACATTTTTCCCAACTGCCGGTGCGCCAGGTCAGGAAATTCCAGGTGTTTGGAAAGAATTTGTTCTCTCGACTCGCGTTGGTTCACCTCCATTTTCGTTGAATCGAAAAACACGACTTCTAGTTTGACACCATGTAAACAATACACATCAATGAGAAAGTGTGCAAAGTTTGGTTGATTTTTACCCCATGGTAAAAAAGTTATGCCCTGTTGAATGTGTCGCAATAATTTCGTGTTCGCCCTTTATTCGCTCCTTGGGGCCGGTAAAGCACTCCTCGTATTTTTTGATGAAAATACAGGAGCTTCTAAGTGCTTTATCTTCGCGTCATTTTATCATCACCTTTGTATGGATCCCTTCTCATTGTAAAATTCTGGGCAATGAGAGAGCGGACTACCTTGCAAAGGTGGGCGCTATAGAAGGCGATATATATGATCGACAAATCGCCTTCAATGATTTTTTTAACTATTTTTCGTCAACAGTCACTCGTCAGCTGGCAGAATAAATAGAGTACAGGAGATTTGGGCCGATGGCAATATTCTATCATCCCAAAAGTGTCGCAGAAGTCTTGGTTTGGGGGGATGGATTTGGGTCGAGGCTTCATTCGTGTTATGTCTCGCCTCATGTCCAATCATTATTCTTTGAACGCTCATTTATACCGTGTTGGGCTGAGCGACAGCAATGTCTGTGAATGTGGACAAGGTTACCAGGACGCAGATCACATTATTTGGTCATGTGCTGAGCATCGTGGAGTCAGATCTGAGCTTTATGATTCCCTTCGGGCTCGAGGTAGACAACCCAATGTACCGATTCGAGATATTTTGGCTGTACGTGATCTGGAGTTTATGAATATCATTTATGTGTTTTTGACTAACATTAGCCTTTGATTGTAATTAGTTTAACCTGTATGTTTACTATAAGCTTTTTTTTAATCTGTGTTTGAGTGAGTTTTTTTTTCTCATTTTTCTCAAAAATGTTCAAGTCAAAAGAAAACCAAAAGTTGTATAGTTATAAGTTCTTAGCCAATTCTAAATTTAAAATAAACGTACTTTGTAAACAATACTTCAAATTCCCGCCCATTATTCCCATCCGTTCAATTGTTATTCCTATTAACCTCGAGACGGCCGCGAGTAATCGATTCTATCCCGATAAGGTTAGTTTTAAGATAATCTATAAATAGAAATATGAAAACTTTGCTCTGTTAAGTTGATTAGATTGAGCCTGTACAAATAAATGATTAAAATTTTAAAAAAATCTCTTGAATATTTGCCGGTTGGAATCTGAAAGAACTAATCGTTAGGGGTCTAAGGGGTCGTTTCCACGCATTCAGAAAAAATGGCTACACAAAATTACCCGCTGTATTGACTCATCTATCTGCTTAGTTTTTATGTTAATTTTTTTTTCTTTGTTGGGGGATTAAAACTCTACTGCGTTCATAGATGCGAACTTTTGTAGTAAGGTGTGGCCCGTTTAGTATTGGAACAAACATTTTTGATTCTTACAGCGACCCTAGTGGTCGGATCTGTAAACTATGACATCTTATGTGTTCCCTATAACAATAACAACATCAGAAGTTTTTTTTCGCGGTGCAGTTCGTACGTGATTCAGAGAAATACAAAATGGAAGAAGAAAGAAGAAAAATAATTGTGCGCAATTGTTGAGGCGCCTGGTTGCCTCAATGGGAAGGTTCTTTTCTCGCAAAGAAAGAAGACGGTTGTTGCTTTTATAAGCCTTTATTTCTTTATTTAAAATTTACTTGACCGTTAGCCGGGTCAAAACATACTGATTTGTTGCTCCTACTAAAATGTTTCTTTATTTGTCATGCCAGAGGGGCTTTTCATCTTTGTTCTTTGTTCCATTTGTTTTGTAGTGTGTTTTGTTGATTTGATATTCTAGTTTACATTTCATCCCTGATGGGGTTGTTTGTTTAAATTTATAAAATTTGATAACCTACCTACCTACTAATTTTTTGCTCCACTAACCTACTGCTTTATGTAGGTAGCTAGCAAAAATGTTGCACGACAACAAATAGAACATTCTCGAAGAATCTGGAGCCACTGCACCGCAATCTGTCATCATTCCCTATTGCGCAATGATGATGATGATGATGATGATGATGATGGTGTCGTCGGGCTCGTCGGTAGCAGCAGCGTCGGCATAGCGCGCTCTCTCGTTTTCTCGGCTAGTTGATGTTTGCATTCTCTCTCTCCGGGGTAGGTCGTGCCGATGATGACAGCGCAACTGCTAATAAAATGTTCACGTGATGTGTTGTGTTTTGCGCGCCTTGCGCCGTGTGTGTTATCTGCCGGAGCTAACGTGTCGGTAGCGAACACAATCATTTGGAAAAACCTTCGTGGTCTTTGCCAAAACTTGCTTAACTGTTGGGTTTTCCCCAACCATGTGGCATATTTTGAAAAAGTAAAGAGAAACTTTGTCGACGGACCGTCAACTGCGGAACAAAGTCATCAAGAAGGCAAACCCCAACATCTCAGACCGCGATTTGGCCAAAATGTTTTGCGCAGCACGCAGTACTGTGCAACGGATTCGTCTCCGGGAAGGCTTCAAGTCATACCGTGCCTGTAGACAACCAAATAAGGATGAAAAGCAGAACAATGTGGCCAGAAAACTGTATGATCAGGCGTCGACAAAATTCAATGGCTGTCTCCTCATGGATGATGAATCGTATGTAAAGGCCGATTTCAAACAGCTACCGGGACAAAAATTTTACTTGGCAACGGCTCTGGGAGATGTTCCTGCCAAATTCAAGTTTGTGTTTGCAGATAAATTTGCACGTAAATACATGATTTGGCAAGGCAGCTGTAGCTGCGGTAGGAAGACCAAGGTTTTCATCACTGATAAGACATTTAATTCAGAGCTGTACAGAACTCCAAAAGCGAATACTGCCATTCATCAGATCCCACAGTGAACCTGTCATGTTTTGGCCAGACCTTGCAAGCTGTCATTACAGTAAAACAGTGCAACAGTGGTATGAAACCAACGGGATTCCGTTTATACCGAAAGAACTCAATTTACCAAACTGTCCCCAGATCAGACCGATAGAGAGATTTTGGGCTATTATGAAGAGGAAGCTGAAGGTGAATGGCAGGGTCGCCAAAAGCATCAATGAATTGAGAACCAAGTGGAATAAGATCGCCAAAACGATGGATGAGAATAATGTGCGCCGGTTGATGAAACGTATTCCGGGAAAAGTCCGCGAATTTCTTCGAAATCGAGATGATTAATTTCTTTTTTGTATTTTCCCTCTAAAGTTCACATAAAGTCGAACATTTAAGTTAAAACAGAACACTATTTTGTTAATTTATATCCGAAATATGCACAATAGTCTATGTTTCAATTCTAAATGGGTCACACCTTATAACACTAATTTTCTGTGCATTTCTTTTGCTGGTGAGCATTTCCAGCCAGAAACGCTAAAAAAATATTGATGTTGTCTCGACACTTTCCGGTTTTAATGAAATTTTGTCCATATGTAAATTTCTACTCAAGATAACATTTTTCATAAAAAAATTCTTAAATTTCTTGGACTAACTATCTTTAAGGGCTTATGTTAAATGTGAATTTTAATTTTTCAAAAAATCATAACATGTAAACGATTATTCTGATCAAATGTCGTCTGAGAAAAAGTTGTAGGTCATTAAATGTTCTTCAAGAAAATAATACTTTGACACTAAAAAGTTGTAAATTCATGCTAAAAAAACATAAAACCTTGATTTTTTCGGAGCCCCCCCCCCCCCCCTTCAAATTAAAAACTTTTTTTTTTTTAAATCCTAAAATCTGGTGATCACATCTTTAATTTTTGAATTTTTGTTCTTAAATTTTTATGGATTTTTTTAATTTTGTGAAATCGCGTATTTTCTAACATAACTTTACCAAAAATAGACTTAACGTATTCATTTTCAATACAAAAAAAGCTCATAAAAACTTTTTTCGTAAGTTCTGAAGTTTTTGCGAATTTTATTAAAAGGAAATTTTGTTGTAGCAATATTTTCAGCCATTTTCAAATGTTAGTCGCGATGTACACTAGAAAATGTATGTTACATAATAGATTACTGAATAAGAAACAAATCTTTCTCAGACATGGAGGCTGTCAGCCTTACCTGTTTCTGTTTAGACGCAACGGAAGCGATACAAACTAAAAATGATCAAACTCAAACTTCTCGTTTTGTTTTTGTAAAAACGGTTAATACCTTTTTGGGGATTTTTTCAGCCTCTCGTTGAGAAGACAGCAGTCAGGTTAAATGGTTCATACCCGTGCCCCCACATGCAAAATTCGGTTCCATTTGCTTGATAAGTTCTTGAGTTAAGCAGAGACTTCTGTGTCATTAGCATGGGAGCCTCCCTTTCTAGAGAGGGGAGGGGTCTTAAACTACCATAGAAACATTGTTTGGCTTCAAAAACTCCTACGTGCTAAATTTGGGTTTCTTTGCTGGATAAGTTCTCGAGTTATGCAGAAATTTGTGCTTCTTTTGTATGGGAGCCCCCCTTTCCAGAGACGAGCGGGGTATTCAAACTATCATAAGAACCTTCTCCGGCCCAAAAAACTCCTGCATACAGAATTTCACATCGATCGGTTCAGTAGTTTTCGATTCTATAAGGTTCAGACAGACAGACAGACAGAAATTCATTTTTATATATATACCCTCATATATTCTGTCAAAAATTATACACCGTGCACAATATTTTCTCATACAAAATAAAACTCTATTTATTTCAAATCGATAAACCAGATTTTATTGATAACTTCACCCATTATATTGCAATATAATACTGATCAACTACAGCATAAGTTTTGGAATAACACCGCCTTTAACCTTCTTGACCAGCTCCAGACGTTTTTCGAAACCGTCAAAGGCACGACTTCCATCGGCAATTCCTCTCCAAACCATCACTGACGCAGCACTTTGGAACCGTGGAATATTCCTATCACTCCCTGGAACAGTTCTCGAAGAGAGAGCCCACAATCTGTCGTTCTGGACATTGTGGGATTGTTGTAAGACGAATAACTTTTCGTCGGAAAAGATAAATTCTTCCCCACCGTGCCGCGACAAAAGCAGACTTGCTCTTTCGAGTCGTTTCTGCTTGGAAGGTTCCGAAACTCCGCGAACCATACGTTTCTTGAAAGCTTGGAATCCGAGGTCATTTTTCAGTATATTGTGCATTGACGATCTCGAAACATTCAGATCTGCGGCCATTTTACGTACAGAGCGCTGTGATTTTCGTCAAATCCGTTCCCTGACCACTTTAGCAATTCGTGCAGTCCGCACCGTACGAGTACGACCGGATCTCTTCCAGTCATCCAACGAGCAGGTGTCACGGTACCTTCGGATGGTTCGGTACACAAAATCCCGCTTTACTCCGAGGTTTTTTAAATTTCTGAAAATAGTGCCCTTTCAAAAACTTTTGTATCACCACAGCACGAAACTCCTTCATCGCTGGTAAAAGATAAACACCGAATGAAAACAATCGGACATAACCTAAAAGCGTTTGTATAAACATAGTGCAAAACTACACCAACACATACGTGAAGCATGTTGAGTAGATGCACGACACCAATGCAAGGAAAAAGTGTATGAGAATATATTGGACACGGTGTATACGAAATATTGGATTCAAAAATGCGGTCAGCCATAAGTTCTGTCAACATATTTTCAATGAAGGTTCAAATTACGTGATTATTAATTGTCATTTTTTTTGTGTGTAGTTGGGATTTAAAAAAGCAGATCATTTGTTCGTTTGAAATGCAAAATGAACAAGTTATTGATAACAAATTTTTATTGGTCTTTTGTGAAATTTAGTACAAAAAGATTCCATTCGTGTTTTTTTGTGTGTGAATGTTTTGAGATGCCTTTTTTTGCGGCTTAAAATGGTTGGTTAAGTACGTTCTATTAAACAAAAAGTAAATAGTTCTTCTTTTTCGTATTGAAGTAATTTATTAACGTCAATGTATAGAAAAAAAGTTGACGGTAAAAATACAAATAACACCATACAAAATATTTACGTTTATGTTATCAGAAAAAAGAAAAAAACGTTCTGGACCAAAACTTTATCATCATTCCATTACATTTAGAGTTGGAATAATAAGAGCGTGTCGCTTAATTATATATAATTATTGCAAATATGAATTAAGGCTAGAATATTATTTTAAATGTAATACAGTTTTACACGAACTTGCTATTCACGATACTTTCAATTGAAAAATGCGTTCAACGATTAATTATATCGACGACTTTTCAGTGATGGTTTAAATTACATCATAGGTAATTTTCATATTTTTTTTTTCTGTGAAGAGTTATGCAGAAATTTCAGTTTCATTTGTATGACAGCCCCCCTTCTAGGAGAGTGTAGGGGTGTCTCAAACCTCCATAGAAACAATGTTTGCCTCCAGACAAATTTCATTCCATTTGCTTGATTAATTCTTTAGTTATACAGAAACTTCTGTTTCATAAGTAAGGGGAGCCTCCCCTTCTAGAGAGGGAAGGCGTCTCAAACTACCATAGAAACATTTCATGCCTTCAAAAACTCCCACATGCTAAAATTGGTTTCCTTTGCTTGATTAGCTATCGAGTTATGCAGAAATTTGCATAAGCGTAGCCAGAGGGGGGCAGGGTTGGGCCGTTCCACCCCCCCCCCTAACTTTTGATTTTATTTTTAGATTTTTAATGTTTGTTTCAATTTTTTATTATTTATTTTTAATGTTTGTGAGATTGTCCCTTTACCTCAATGAAAAAGCGCGAAGTCGCCGCGATTTTGTAATAAGTTGTAGCAAAAAAGTGCAAAAAGCGGACATCCATGAGATTTTTTTTTAAATAGTAAACTCAACCTAGCTAACCTAGCGTAGTTAAAAAATATCTCTAGTAATGTTAACTATGATTCAAGCATTGATTGGTTTTTTCGCGCTAGCTGAAAGTGGAAAAAGCTATGCTCAGTTCAATTTTCAGTTCTTGGCAATCAAACAACGTAATATTTTAACCAATGTTATAGCTTTCGGGAGTCAAATAACACCAGATTGAGAAACATAATTCATAATTCATAGTTAGAAAGTATATTAACGGAAAATGTATCTATGAACTTTTCATGATATGGACCAAACCGATCAATGTTACCCCGCTGATCAATAATATCCCGTTTTACGGTACTGTAGTTTCGTATTATTGAGAATATATGTTAATCATATCTTACAGTTTGATTCAGTATTTTGAAATATATTTTTTGTATCCAAGAGATATTAATGGAGCACATGCTACGATATAATCCAGGTGAAACGACACGAATCGTATCCGATTTTCAGACCAATAATTTGATAAGCGTGTGAGAAAGCAAGAAAGCATGCAAATCAGTGCGAGAAGTTGCAGTGGTCTTATCCTATTCAAAGATTGTATCCCTTTCTATGAGCATGAGCAAGATAATGAGCATGATTGACCGCCCAAGGTTGCTACTCCGTTGCTGCCAGATGAGTTGTTATAACACATAGAACCAACAGATGATGGTTCAGACTAACATACATCCTCAATGTGTAAAAACTGGTCGTCCCAAACTAAGGCAATACTGGCGCCTGCTTCACCCGAATGCATGTCAAATAAGAAGAGGGTAGGAATGTGTCGACGTGATACTCGTTTTATTGGAAGCCGAGACCGCCTCTGCACTTTCACTGGAATGTTGGATAACAGGATTGGGTGGCGGCAGGATTCTTTTTGGTAAACGATAAGCTGAATTTACGCGGCGTTTAGTGAAATATTTAATTATAAGTACCGATTTCTGATTTGAACCTATTTAAACCAACAGTGAGGATGCTATTGGGGCCACTCACAAAGTGTGGTGGTGGTTTTTCATTGGAAAAACAAAAAGATTCTCTCTAATGCTGGAAATCCGATTTGAACCGATTTAAACCATTAGTAAGGATGGTATTGGAGCCACTCACAAAAAGGTATAATGGCTTACTTTTCCCAAGTGACACGGCGAGTATGGCAAACCAATATTATGGATGGAAATTAATTGTGATCCTCACCACCGGTCCACCAGCCCGGCGAACCACCACATCTCACCATGAAGCATTTTTGTAGTTTTTTTTTTCTATGCTCACTCGATCACTCGCATCGCTGAATTATAGATAACCGAAACAATACGAAACGCGCCATGCCCAATAGCAAAATAGTGCGTAATTTAGCATCGACACAACCTTTTTCAGCCGATGCTCAAAGCATACTCTTTTTCATAAACTTTCATTTTTACAACTGTATCAATCAAGTAGAGGCTTCTCAAGAGCAATCTATGCTAATCCATTTAAATTTTCGATTGAGGGATTTGGTAAAAATAAAAGTTAGTAGATGCATTTCATGCCTTCTGGCAACTTTGTGATTCTATTGATGTCCAGGCTTATCCGTTTAGCACCAACCGGGAGAGACTGGTTCCTATACCCAATGATTTCATTATCTCCAATCTGCTCAACCAATATCAATATATTGTGATATAGTGGAAAAGCGGATTATTGTAATCTGAGATAACTCAATGTAGACGTCTTCCAAATTTGGCAGATCGACAGGCAGTCCACCAGTGGAGACCCACCTGGTACCTCATAGCAAGATGCTTAGAGGCGGACCGGAAGATTCGAGAGCTACCCCCCCTTCAAAGATTTTTTCCGTTTCTATGGTAAAAAAGGCGCTGAATTTATGTGCGATGGTTCGGCGCGTGTTCATAAATAGAAGAATGTTTGTAACAAAACGGATCACCGGATAGAATACATACATAAGCACTTGGTTTTAAAACAGTACTAAGTTGAATAGGTTCATTGGCAGGAAATTCATCAATCAAATACATACCACAACAAGTCGGGAACACTCGCATGAACCCAGAAGAAAGCTACTATTAAAGTCGATGTTCATTACTTCTCATTCTAAATTTGATTTCGGAAATGTGCTCTGCTGGTGAGTGCACATTGTGTTAATTGCGCAATGATTTTTGTAAATTATTAGCAGTTCTTTGATTTATTGTTATCTAGTAGTACCATAAATGTAATTAAAAGAAACAAACGAACAAAACTAAATAAATGCCGCTGCAAAAACCACGAAGAGAAAACTATGCAAAATGATGGTTTTTCTCGAATCTGAACAACAATTTTAATAACATTCAATAATACACCGTTTTTGTTTTATGCTACTCAGATACACTCCACTTGATACGACGACACTATACCATCGACACTATACCGTTTCGACAGATGTGTTTCACTTGGATGATATCAGATAAATCGGTTCAAATTTCGAAAAATATTAAAGAGTAGCAGATAGAACGCATATGAAATCCTTTTCGTCATTGATGAATAAAACTTCCTAAATTATTTCTTATTACTCGTGTATTAAGAATACAAGTAGCAACAATTTTTCACAAAAATCACAGCTTGCTTACAATCGCAACTTACGTCGGTTTGTAAAGTTTGCATGGTTTTTCTGTTTAGATAAAAAAGAGAAAATAATTAAACTGAAGGTAAGTTAAGAAGACACAAACCATAAGCTATGAACCACCAAAACTCAAAATGTATGTTTGTTAAAAGCTAACCACTTATTATTTGAACAACCATTAAAAAAAATTCTATTCAAACGGTGTGAGCACGGTGAGTAAAAAAACGATGTTTTTGCGGTGTTGCTTTGTCAGTATATGCACTGAAAATTTATTTTCGTGAATTAGCTTTCCCTTGTTTCGTAAACATGGATTTTGTTCATAGAATAAATTCCTCGTATTTTGTATGAAACATTCCTAATGCTTATTCTCTGGTGAAATGCTGTCATTGCACAATTCTCGAAATGAATTTTGTGAAGACCAACCTATCACTGCTTTTCTTCAATCGTACTCCTACATTTTGGTTATGCTGCTTGGGTGGGCTGGAATCATTGATTTATCCCAAAATAAAAATTAAAGCGCTATCGAGAGTTAAAAGTTCATACTCATTAATCAAGTAACTTCTAACGAGTCACCATGGCTTAGTGAGATCAACCACGGATTCAATAACAAGTCTTCCAAAAATACAGGTTCGAACCTCATTTCAGAAAAATTAAAAAAAATTCTGAACAACTCCTCGTGATTTGCGCTTTTTTTTTCAATTACATACTAAGTTGATATAGAAGTTCTGTCAGTCAATCATGTAACCATGCATTCTTATTGATAACAAATTATTCGTAGCATTTTGTATTGTTTTCGTACAATGAACGAGTGTTCTTTCTGTGTCAACTAATGCTTCGTGCTTTTAACAGTTATGTAACAGCATTGTGGCTCTGAATACGAAGGTAGTTTCTTGAAAAGTACAAATCAATTTCGTTGTAGAAAACAACGAATAGATTTGTTAGTTCTACATTCGATTTCGTAATAAAAACGAAATTTAATTTTCAGTGTGGGCGAGCGGGTCTTGAGGAAAAGTACATTTTCAGTAAATACTGTTAACAAATTCCGTGGTTGTCATATACAAAAATCCAACATGACTGTAAAATGAATATTTTGAGACATTACAGTACCCGTTAGATTTCAGCATGGTTCCTATTTAATGGGATTCGATTTTGAAACTTGGGTAAAATTTAGAATTTTTAAAATCTTTTTTTTTCATTCCAGATCAAGTCTAGAATAGTTTAATCTTGTTGCCAAAATCGGACGGGTATTGTTAAATACTTTGGGTGAGAGCAGAAAAGTTAATCCACCCGTCGTTCAGGTGGATTGTCACAAAGTGAGGGCTCGATTCCCGCTCTAGCCGACGGAGCTCGATAATGTCCTTACTATAAAGGGTCCACCGGGCGTTGTGTTGTCCGTTGTATAATGTTAAGTGTTCAGTCTGTGCAGCAACTGGTTGAAGACGGTGTAATTCTCTCTCTCTTTCTCTCTCTCTATCTAAATCTCTCTCTCTCTCTCTCTCTCTGTGTCTCTGAAAAAAAACTAAGCTTGCCCCCCCCCCCCCCCCCCCCTATTCGAAATCCTGGCTACGCCTATGGAAATTTGTACTTCATTTGCATGGGAGCCCTCCCTTTCCAGAGATGGAAGGGTTTCAAGCTATCATAAGAACCTTCCTCGGCCTCAAAAACTCCAGCATACAGAATTTCACACCGATCGGTTCAGTGGTTTTCGATTCTATAAGGTTCAGACGGACAGACAGACAGACAGACAAAAATGCATTTTTATACATAAAGACTAGTTTCAGAACACGGTGCTGGAAATCCGAAAATGGTTGAGTTCCAGAATCCAAAGTTGCTAAAAAATTCCAAATCGGTTGGATAATTCTATAGTAATGGTCATTTTAGTTTCGTGGGTAAGAATGTTCTCTGTCGGCCCTTTACGTACGTAACCCCCCCCCCCCCCCCCCCTTCTATGCCTCAATATTTCCCGCCTAGATGATAAGTATTACCGAGATATCACAATGTCACAAAGATGTCAGATGTCACAAAATTTCAATATCCTACTATGAAAACATAATGAAGTATCATGTTTTGAAATCGAAAAAGACAAATTTGTTCCCAGTTGGACACATAACGGTTAAGAAATCAGCGTTGAAGAGACTTTTCGTTAGTTCCGAGTTGGTTCGTTTGCTAAGAAGAAATTTCCTCTACATTTTGTTTTCTAAAATGTCATGACATTTTTTTTTACATAAATATAAGCGAGAAAACATAAAAGGGGAGTACGACCAAAAGGAATCGAAAAAAAAAGTTTTGTCTCTCATAAAACACCGCACACACTATCTCATCGCAAAAAGCAAAATAAAAAAAAGAACACGGGATGTTCGTGCTGCTTGCTTTTCACCTTTCGGTCTCACAACATTTACAACTAGCTTCAAGCGAGAGATGTAGGCGACAATTGTTAGTTTTGTCTAGTGGCAATTTTTTTTAGAAGTAAACTGCTTCTGAAAACTGTCAACCGTTACCAACACTGATCACATGAAACGGATTATCATAGACCTATAGATCAGTGCATTTAGACAATTTTTAACTATGTACAGATTTTTCAGAACTATTTTTCTCTCATAATTCATCCAGTGAACTCGAATGACCTACCGTGATAAAACAGAATTACATCATCCCATTGACATCACGTAGCGACACGGTCGCAATTACCATGCCCGCGATCATCTCGTCGCGTCGTCTTCGTCATCGGGGGGCACGCTCATCACCAGCCACAACGATCACCGCACGTCCCAAGCGGACGGCTGTTACGCGACTGGCTTATTACCGTATTATTATCATGTGCTTGAACCTCACAGTCGCAGCATAACGCATCGAACCGTTGACTTTGAACCCATGCAGCTTGGCCGCCGAGTTCTTTCTCCCGGTCGGGATCAATCCACCGACGAAGGAGGTCCCTTTAAATTGAGACCTCGCAGTGTGCAGGAGATTTTAAATTTCAGTTCTTCGCTCCATTCGCTTTCAAAACAGAGAGCCCCCCCAGTGCGGTCGTGAGCGGGAGAGTAGCGAGAGAGCGTCGATCGTCATCACCGACACAGTCGTCGTCATTAGCCGCCAGTTGATGACGGTTCGAGTCGAGGCGGCTCGATTCTTGCGCTCGCGAACTTGAACTCCCTCGCCGCCAGTTGAGCTACCAGCAAGAACGGAGAAATTGCATCGCCAATCCGCGCTCGCAGCGTGGGTACCGGTTTTGGATCAGGATTCTCCGCGCGGCAAAACTGTTTCTATGCAAAATTAGTGCACAGAGCGAGGAGAAATGCATGGGGAGCGAGAAAATAGACGATGAGAGTGAGAGAGGGTATGGGAAAAAAAAATCTTGCTCCGAACCGTGTGTGTTGATTGAGTGCGTTTTGATCGGGCAGTCGGCTCTGTTCTGTCAGTCAGATATGGCTCGTCGGCCAAAAAAGTCGACGCTGATGCTGGCGGTAACGATCGTTACGCTCAGCTTAGCGAGCTTAGTGAATCGGTGTTCTGGCGCAAGTAGCAGCAGCAGCGGCGAGCTGGACGATCTGAACGCGGATGAAAGCAGAAATTATCGCGAGTTGTTGAATATTCCGAAATTTGGCGACCGGTTAGCGCCCCGCAATCGACCCCACGTAGAAGATGGAGCTGCCGCGATCGTGAGTGCCGTTGGGCCGTCGGTGGCCAACGTGAGTGGAAACAAGTTCCGACGACAACCGGGTCCCGGGAATGCATACCCCGGGTTGACTTATCGGAACGCGGGAAGATTCGGTGCCGGTGTTGCAAATGTGGTAACTGGTGGTAGTACAAGCGGAAATCTTGAAGAGCTGCATACGTTGGTGAATAATGATCAAGATATCAAGCGAAGTGATGTCCTGGTGACTAGTGTTACCCAGAATTTGGAGGATACAAATGCTAGCAGTGACTACTACGCGGGGCCCGAAGAAGAAGAAGAAGAACAGGACGAACCCGATCAAGGAGATGGTGAGGACGAAAGTGAAGATGAAGATTTCGAAGAAGTCGAAGAACAGAATCATTTCGATGTGCAAGGAAGAAATGCGCAAAGTAGTGGTGAAGAAGAACAGCAAGTTTTGCTGGAGAGTGATAATATTAGGGATAACAGTTTGGCACTGCTGGTCGGCCAGCTGAATGTCAGTAGCAGCAGTACTGCTGGTGTGAATGCGTCTTCAGCGCAAGCCCATCGACTGGAAATGTCCACCGAGTTTTTCGTAGTGCCATCTACCGCGTCTCCCGCTGCTTCCCGTTCGACGACCGTGCGTCCCGGTGGTGTTATCTTGGCGGCTCGGAATCCAACGAGCCACCACAACAGCAACAGCAATATCCACAAGCTAAACGTCACACCACCGACCATAGTCTCCACCGGCTATCCAAGTGGACTGCGAAAAGAACCCTGGGTGGTACCTGTGTTGGTACTGGCTTGCCTGTCAATGATCATGATGGCTGCCTTCGAGATATTCGTACTTTGCAAAGCATGGCGTACATCTCCCAGTCGACGCCACCTATTTCTCGGCCAAATGCTTCTCCTAGGACTGTTTTCCTGCTCTGGCCTTGCGGCAGTCCTTACTATCAATCCCACCATCCTTTCCTGTGCAACGATGCGCTTCGGCGCAGGAGTTGCTTTTGCCCTCGTTTTCGCATCCCTCCTGGTCAAATGTGTCTTTTTGATCAGTCTCAATGGCGGAGTGTATCTCCCAGCGCCTTATCAAGGCCTGCTGCTCCTCTTCGCTGTCTTGATCCAGGTAGCGGTCGGTGCCCAGTGGCTACTAACCTCACCACCGAGCGTTGACCAAGTTCCAATCTCCGGTGGTACCGCAGTCTCCAGCCGGTACCACCTACTCCTTACCGCCGGAGACCTAACCCACGTCAATCCCACCATCCCGCTCTGTCATACGACATTCTCCGAGCTGCTCCTTTCCCTGATATATGTGGTATTCCTGATCATTTTCGTCGCAATTTTGGCAATCAAATCGCGTGGCATTCGGGACAATTACCGGGAAGCAACCTACATCGGCCTGGCTGTTGGCGGAATCATCCCCATCTGGCTGGGATGGACCTTGTGCGGTTTGGCCGTGGCCGATCGGCATCGTGACGCGTGCCTTGCCTTCGGACTAGTGGCAACGGCCTCGACAGTGTTCCTGGTGATGTTCATGCCCAAGGGGCGCCAGCTGGCAGCCATGGGCAAGGAAGGCCTGTACGTGGAAGACCGCGAGGAGCGTTTCAGTTCGCTCAGCCGTGCCGGATCCGGCTACTCGCCCTCGTTCTTCCACTTCAAACCGATCAAGTACGGGGTCATGGGGGCCTCGCCGACGCTGCAGACCAACAATGGAACCGTGGTGGGCACGACGACGACTTCCAAGCACCAGGCGGTCGCGACACTGGGCGGAGGTGAGTCCTTGCAGATATTTTTTTTTTTTTTTTGATTTTCGCTTGATCCTAAAGTGCTTTGTAAATAGGAGTGTGTGCTACTAGCCAGCGTTTGTGTGTGTTGTTGTTGTTTTTATATAATGGATTTTGCGAGTGGGGAATCGGATAAAAATGAGCGCGAGAAGTGATTCATTAGGTTCCCTTATTGATCGATGATGGGTTTTCTGTGGGAAGAAAATGGTGAGAAGTTAGAGTGAAGACATTTTTGCGAATGCGGGATGGGAGACGGATTGAAGGCCATAAATTATGGCTACTTAAGGTGGACATGGATAATATTTTAATACAGCATTAGTGAGCACACGTAATAAATTTTCTGCGGTGATGCGGGGAGGGGAAATAAAGTGAAGGAAATGTGTCTTTGAAAGATATCTTTGCCCGGTGATCATGGTTATTGCTGGAGAAATTGAGCCGCGTGGAAAGCAAATATGTGAAACATTCGGATTATTTCAGACTTATTCTAAATGCAGTTGAAATTACTCTAGAACTCATGACCTGGAAGATGATGAAATGAACAGCTTTGGAGGAATAGTCTATATCTCCACAATTTTTTACAGTTTTACATGTATTTACGTACTCTCGCAGTTGAAATGGTTCCAATGTCGATTCGATTACATGGGCTTTTGTGCAAAATTGTTAGTGCTTTGCGCTTAGCATTACTGGATATTCAAACAGTGGCGTAGAATTAATGATAGACTGCTGGAGTTCACAGCATGATTTACCGAAATTGGAGAAATGGAGACAAATTACATTGCCATTGGCTTATGTTATTGATGAGTGAGTGAATTTCAGCACATTCATTAAGGATTGGATAAGAAACTACCTAGAAACTTTCTGGCCAAGTTCTATGAATATTTTAAAGGAAGTCGCAAATTTATTTAACTCTCAACTGAATTTTGATTTCGAAATCTGTTGTTCCTCCATTAGATAACCTAGAAAAATATATATGGTTGATAAGAATAGGTTCTTCTCTATCTTCTTTTGAGTTTTAGCCGCCTTACGGGTCTTTATCTGCTGCTAAAATTAGCGTTTTTGAAGCTTTTTTTGCCGTTCCAAATCATCCAATCGTACAGTGCCTGGCTAGCTCAACGATATGCTTATGCTCCAAGACAGTGGAACGATTTTTCCACCCGAAAAGATATTCGACTGTTTCGGGAATCGAGCCACGGACCACCGGTTCCCCAACGCGTTCACCGTGTTTATCGTTTCAAGCATAAATTTTTCTAGACAGTTTCTAAAGCGTGCTGGGATACATTTATGATCAATAAGCCGATCGCAGTTGAACCGAATTGGAGATGTCATTTTAAAAATTTATATATTCTGATAGAAAGTATACGAAATATCAACAATACTGATCAAGGACGTGCTCTCTGAGTATATGGAGTTTTATTTTTGGATTGTTTTATGAGCTCGTTGGTTCATAGATGGGCATACTCAGTCAAAAGAGTATCTCTTCAACTCTCGAGTACTTTTTCAAAAGGACGTAGGTCGCAAAATGTGAACAAACGCGTTGTTCATGGCATGTTATTGTAAATATGCCCATATTTGATTAACTTTTTGATAGATTATTCTTGAAAGTTTTATCTAACTTTTTACAAAACGGTGTAACATCACTTTAGCACTTTTTGGGAATATTGTAGATACGTCACTTTTGTTGCAAAGCAACTTGCGCAACATTTCTATATCCCTGAACGACGCGTTAGTAAAAAGCTTGATACCACAAGGTTAACAATTTAAATTTTTTTAGTAAAAATTGTTTTTTTTTGAAAATTATTTTTACAACGTTTTGTTGCAGAAAAAAAAATATACGTCATTTTGATAAGTTCGACGTATGTGTGTGAATATGACAAATTGACGAAACAACCTTGTGATTCGCAGAATGGCGTATCATTTTGATGAAAGTAACATGACTTCTATCATACTGACTTATCAAAATGACGTTTTATTTTTTGCTATTGCAGACCGTTGTGAAAAACATTTTTGTAAATGAAACTTGAATTTCCCCTTCAAAAGCCCCATTCAAAGTAAATTGGGACGCATTCAAGTGATCATAACTCAAGAATTAAACAACATACACGGTTGATCAACACGTCAAACAAAAGGGTATTTATTCAGCTTTCAAATATATAAACAGTTATTACATTCTACCGTTTCGAACGAACTGTCGCACTTTAATTGTGGACGATAACATCATGATCTGCACAGTCGCTGGTGACACTGTACCGGCGAACCTAATCCACTTTAAACGCATTTGTTGTGCATTTGTCACTTTTTTACCGCGTCCTCGAAGTTTTCGCTTGACAATTGCCCAATATTTTTCGATCGGTCTGAACTCAGGGCAATTCGGAGGATTCATCTCTTTGGCGACGAAGTTAACATTGTTTGCAGCATACGATTCTAGTACCTCCTTAGAGTAGTGGCAGCTGGCTAGATTCGGCCAAAACATAACGTTGGTCTTGTGTTGCCGAATGAAGGGTAAAATCCGCTTTTTCAGACACTCTTCAATGTAAACCTTCGACGTCCTTGTTGAATAATTAGTTTCCGAGCAAACTTATCAGCAAAAACAATTTAACAATTGAATTTTACACGAGACGTAATTTCGTAACACGAGACGTAAGATTTCGTGTAAAATTATGTCTCATGAAATTGACAAATACGAAATTCTACAAAAGATGTGATTGATTGAATTTATTTTCTCATCTCTTTTAACTCATTCTTATGTGCTAAAGGACGCTTTCATGTGTCGATCTCAGGGGACATAAATTTACATGACATTTTGGTTGTGTGTACGTTTCCCTGATCTAGACCAAAATATTAGATATTAAAATAATTTTGAAAAATAAGAGCGTTATGCTAAGGTGAAAAGGTTTTGATTGCCAATAACTGTCATTTGGCTGAATTTGACATTTGACTAATTTCATTCATATACACTCAGTAGCAAAAAAACGCCGAGCAAATTTTTGCTTCCATAAACCGTCATTTTAAACCTTATATAACTTTGTCAATTATCAATATTTTTGATTGAATTTTTGACAGAACTATAATTAATTTATTGACCTAATGTGACCAAAATTTCACGTTGATAAGATCTATGAATTTGAAGTTTTGATAACATACACTCAGTAGCAAAAAAAAAAGGCGAGCAAAATTTTGCTTCCATAAACCGTCATATTCAACCTTCTGTAACTTTGTCAATTATTATTATTTTTTGGTGAATTTTTGGCAGAACTATAATCAGTGTATTGACCTTATGTGACCAAAATATCATGTTGATAAAATTTATAAATTTGAAGTTTTGATAACATATGTCAACAAAGTCGTTTTTGGACATACCAATTTCAAAAATACGTACATATGTGAAAAATTTAAGTACCAATATAAAAATTTTAGAACAGCCTAAAAAAGCGTAGGATAAAATGAGGACAAAATTTAAACTGTTTTCATCAATTGGTTTGGACCACAGCTGGCGTCAAAGTTGACGCACCAACATGAGTATTTCTTTTTTTCACACGGTATTGACCTTGCTGAAATATCGGTGCAAAAAAAAAGCCGAGGCAAATTCTACTAATAATACTGTGTAATACTGTAAACGTAGTTTTCACAAACCAATACATATTGTATGCCGTATTTTAAAGTTCCTCAGGGGATACACTTGTTATTTCATAAATATCAAGCGTAACAAAACCATGTGTATTAACATGATGAATTCGCCTCGGCTTTTTTTGCACCGATATTTCAGCAAGGTCAATACCGTGTGAAAAAGAGAAATACTCATGTTGGTGCGTCAACTTTGACGCCAGCTGTGGTCCAAATCACTTGATGAAAACAGTTCAAATTTTGTCCACATTATTTCCTATACTTTTTTAGGCTGTGCTGAAATTTTTATTATGCTACTTAAAGTTTTCACAAAAGTACGTATTTTTGAAATTGGTATGTCCAAAAACGACTTTTTTGACATATGTTATCAAAACTTCAAATTCATAAATCTTATCAACATAAGATCAATACATTAATTATAGTTCTGTCAAAAATTCCGCCAAAAATATTGATAATTGACAAAGTTACAGAAGGTTGAATATGACGGTTTATGGGAGCAAAATTTTGCTCGGCTTTTTTTTTGCTACTGAGAGTAGTTTATCATTCGATGTGAAGGATTCACCAATTTTTTCACTAAAATTTGATGTACGTGCTTTTGATATAAGTAGTACCATGCTAACCATGCGCTTAAAAATGAACAATTTTTGCACGCATAAAAATCGAAATATGACCTGGTTGAAAATTTGGGTTTCCCTATTAAGGTCATCAAAACCGGGAAGCAATTAATGCAAAATTTTCTGCTTCTTTCCATCTCATCAAGTTTCATTCCACTTGTAATACTGCGATCCATCTCATCAAGTTTCATTCCACTTGTAATACTGCGGATTCTAACATAGACCAGCTATGGCAAATCATGCACGAATATGGATTTCCGGAAAAACTGACCCGGTTGATCAAAGCCACGATGGATCGAGTGATATGTGTCGTCCGAGTATCAGGGACGCTCTCGAGCCCCTTCGAATCTCGGAGAGGGTTACGGCAAGGTGATGGATTGTCGTGTTTGTTGTTTAACATTGCATTGGAGGGTGTGATTCGAAGAGCTGGGATAGACACGAGTGGCACGATCTTCAGGAAGTCTGTCCAACTATTTGGCTTCGCCAACGACGTTGATATCATAGCACGTAACTTTGAGACGATGGCGGAAACGTACATCAGACCTAAGGCTGAAGCTGGTAGGATTAGGCTTGTGATTAATGCGTTAAAAACAAAATACATGAAGGGAAGAGGCTCACTAGAAGACAATGTTAGCCTCCTAGCACAAGTTCAGATCGACGGTGATGAAATCGAGGTAGTAGACGAATTCGTGTATCTGGGGTCATTGGTGACCGCCGATAACGACACCAGCAGAGAAATACAAAGGCGCATTATGGCTGGCAATCGTGCCTATTTTGGACTCCGAAGGATGCTAAGATCGAACAAAGTTCGCCGAACCACAAAGTTGACCATCTACAAGACATTAATTAGACCGGTAGTTCTCTACGGCCACGAAACATGGACATTGATAGTGGAGGAGCAACGTGCCCTTGGAGTCTTTGATCGGAAGGTGCTGCGTACGATCTACGGTGGAGTGCAGATGGAAGACGGAACGTGGAGGAGGCGAATGAACCACGAATTGCACCAGTTACTGGGAGAACCTCCCATCGTACACATCGCAAAAATCGGTCGACTACAATGGGCTGGGCATGTCGTAAGAATGTCGGACGACAGCCCTGTGAAAATGGTTCTCAAAAACGAACCGACAGGTACAAGAAGAAGAGGCGCGCAACGAGCAAGGTGGATCGATCAAGTAGAAGGCGACCTGCGGACCCTCCGCAGACAGCGAGGCTGGCGAGGTACAGCCATGGACCGATTACAATGGAAACAACTTCTGTGTACAGCTGAGGCCACACCAGCCTTAGTCTGATTGGTAAGATAAGGTAAGGATTCAAACATCATGGTGGGAGATAACGTGTTAGTAGCCATGCAAAAAAAGCAAAAAATGGACCCTACATTCTCGGCAGAAAAATTCACAATTATTGCCCGAGACGGAGCTAAAGTAGTAACCCGCAGTGAACGAGGAATTCAGTACTCTCGCAACGCTCAGGATGTCAAGAAAATTCCGGAACATGTCATAGAAAATACAGATTCTACAGATGACGAAGAATCTGGAGAAAAGATATCGAATTCAGTAGGAGAACAAAACCGTGAACTTTCAACTTAGGGCCTGTTCATAAACCACGAAGACTTATTTTTGCAAATCTCAGACCCTCCCCCTGCCCCCTCGTAGACTTTTCTCCATAATTTTATTTGAAATTTTGTATGGAGCGTAGACTTTGGTCAAACACGCCTCTCCCGCCAGAAAAGTCTTCGTGGTTTATAAATAGCCCCTTATACCAAAAGCACCTATCTCAAATTTTAGTGCCAAAAATTGGCGAATCTTTCCGATCGAATGATAGGGTATGTGTCCCTTGACTCAGCATAATATGCAACAATCGATTACATTTTTTACTATAACTCGTAAAGTATTTGAGCTGGAAGCGATATTTAACTAGTTATACACTTGCTTAGATATGTTCAATATGCCATTTGGTAGTATGTATCACGAAAAGTTACACAACTCATTTTATAAGCTCAGAAACAATCGAGGGATATGTATGTAATGTCGGTCTATATGCGCCAAATTGGGTCTATTCATGGATGCAAGTTCGTCCCATTCGACAGATTTGTTATTAAATGTTGTCTTCGTACGATTTTTTTTCTGATTTTCTGATTCAATGCGTTTCCAGCTGTATACGCTCTACCCAACAAACAATTTCATAAATCAAACTATACTAAAACTGCTAAGAAACACTTAAGTGATTTTCACATATGATTTAGCGACCATTTGATAATCAAAACATTATAATTCACTCTACACAGATTTTGTTCCTTTAGTTTGTGTTAAGATGACCCATATGGAAAACTTTCAATTGAAACTCAGACATTTTTATTGTAAATTTTACCAATAACAACATTTTTTCTACGCTTTCCATATAATCGATGGTCAAATCGATGCTGTTTACACAGATTTGAAAGCAGCATTTGACCGTGTGGACCATGGCATTTTGCTGGCAAAGCTAAAAAAACTTGGTGTTTCTTCCCCTTTGGCGTGCTGGTTCGAATCATACCTAAAGAATCGCCTGCTCTGCGTGAAAATCGGATCATCGCTCTCGGAAAGTTTCACCAATACCTCCGGTGTTCCACAAGGCAGCAACCTCGGACCCCTCTTGTTTACGCTGTTCATCAATGAACTCTCTCATCTTCTACCTCCAGGGTGTAGATTATTTTATGCGGATGACGTAAAAATGTTCATGACAATCAACTGTCTTGAGGACTGTGAATACCTGCAATCACGTGTAGATGATATGGCGATGTGGTGCTCTTTAAATTTTCTGACACTTTGCATCAATAAATGCATGGTTATTTCATTTAACCGAAAGCGCAAGCCGATTAAATTCGATTATCGTATATCTGATAACGTACTTCAACGTGTAAGGCAGGTCAAAGACTTAGGAGTAACTCTCGATCGAGAGATGACGTTCAGGCCACACTACCACGAAGTAATAGCGAAGGCAAACCGGCAACTTGGATTTATTTTCAAAATATCTGAAGACTTCCGAGACCCTCTGTGTCTGAAATCATTGTACTGTTCGTTGGTGCGTTCAATACTAGAAAATAGTGTCGTTATCTGGAGTCCTTATCAACGTTGCTGGATTGCGAGGCTGGAGTCTGTTCAGCGTAGGTTTGTTCGATACGCACTACGCCACCTACCATGGCGGGACGCGTCAAACCTTCCTGCCTATGAAGATCGGTGTCGGTTGCTTGGAATCGATACGTTAGAACGAAGGAGGCGTAGAGCTCAAGCTATTTTTGTGGCTAAGGTGATCACCGGTGAAATTGACTCTCCGGAACTTCTCAATCAATTGTGCTTCTATGCCCCTGAACGAGCGATACGACAACGAAACTTTTTGCACCTTGCGCCTCGTAATCATCTTTATGGTATGAACGAACCCCTGCGTGCTGCTGCCGATGCGTTTAATAGTGTTTATTCCTTGTTCGACTTTAATATGCCATTGACTACTTTTATAAGAAGACTATTTTAATGCTAGCGTTAACTGATTTATTCATGTAGACAAACATATGTCAGATGAAATTTATAACAACAAATAAACAAATAAACAAATAACAGGCCATAGTTGGGAACGTGGAAAAAAATAGGTTCCTAACATTGGGTCTATGGTTTTCTTGTTAAATCATTGTTATTTTACCTATGTGACCTGTAAGTTTATAACGTGTGACTATTTTCTGTACATCTTAACTGTATTATTCGGTTTATAGGTTAAATTTCTGCAAATTGAGATCATTCGAAGATCGTGTAGATAATCTGTTTAGCTTACCCGAGTAACACATCTTCACGATTTTATGTTGAGTAAGCTTCTATATAACCAAATCTAGTCATATAAAAATATTTTCAACCGTTATAAAACTTGTGTGTTGCTTGGGTAACCAGTAAAGTCATATTGTCTAAAAAGTTGAGGAAATCGAAAATTACGCGGAAGTGAGCAACTATTAATTGATTAATAATGTCTCAACTGCTTTGAAATTAATCGGTCATCCTGATAGGAATATAATTTTGTTGATTATCGGCGAATTAATGACATTTTTGGTACATAGGCCGAATGAAGGAGCTAGGCTGACATTACATCCCGTTACCCTATATGAATGAAATAATTCTATTCAGTCGAACGACAGTTATTAGCGTTCAAAATCTTTTCACTTAACCAGAACGATCTCATTTTTCAAAATTATCTAATTATCTAATACTAGCTGAACCCGCCCAAATAACATTGCCAAAACCATCCTACTTTATTAAGTTTTATTAAGGTTTTATGAAAGCCACTAGAAATCAATTTGGTTTAATTATGGCACCAAGAGGTGCCAATAGGTTTCATATTTTAGTCAGGTTTATGAGAACCTACACAGCTTGTTTAAAACGATCTTAAAACCTTGTTTCTCAAATGCCTTTTACTCCTGTCAAGATGAAAAAGCATTTTAAAACCATTTTGCCTCCAGTAAATGCATTAAACGGCAAATTGGCATTGAAGGAAGTCACCATAAGACCAAATAGTTTTATAATAGTCATTGGGAAGAAAAATTGGCTTTATGACAAAACTGTGATTTTATTCCAATCGCCATATTGAAATATAAGAAACAATTGAAATGTGGAAAAATAAAAGCATCAAATTTTCAATGGTTTGCAAGTAAACTGTAAATCAGAGGCTACTTTCAGCAATCTTTTTATCATCTCATCCAATTCTAAGCACTTTTCAGGAAATTCATGATTAATTTATCGAATATATTTGTTTAAATTTGATTTATGTTGTTGTAAGTTCGCATAATTTCCGAGGCGCATTAATTTTTGGCTCTTACCATGACAATATTCACCATAAAAATAATTGCGCATATAATTTGGAGCATAATACGCTGTAGCAAACACAATTTGTTTTGGATATTTTGCTATCAAACCAAATTTCCTACAACACTAGACCTTTTTTTTTGACTGCTAAATGAATCAGAAGAGCAGAGAATCGAACAAAGCAGAACAACAAAAACCAACCTCGATTTCACAGTGAAGTTTGACAGCTGTGGCCATTTAGCCACATTCTGGTTTTAATGGCAGCCAATAGGTTTTATGAAGGTTCTCAAGTGGTCATAACATCTATCACTAGAACACTTTCAAAATCTTTATGTTCTTATAAAGGTTTTATTAACTTGTTTTCACAACCGTCTATAGAGTGGGCCAATTTGTACAAATTTCGGCTTTAATGAAGCATAGAGGAGGTGCTGGTAGACAAAACAGTTTTGAATGTAGTTTTATCAATAAAGCCGAAGGAGTGCTATACGGCTGGAATAAAACTAAAATTTTTATTTGGGCGGTGCGTGCGCTGCTACGCTTGCAACTAAAGGAATACAAATTTAATAGAACTGGCACTTTTATGGTTGGTTCTCGGAATGAAGTTTTTTTTTACTAATAAGGGGTTTAAACTTCTATCAGAACATGCTTCGTACCCGAGAAATACACATTTTGTGTTTCAGTTACCTGGATAATTCTCATTTTTGGTTGAAATTTGTGTTTCATTTGTATGATACCCCCCTCCCCCTACCATAGGGGGGGGGGGGGGGTTTCAAATCACCATACAATCATTGCGTTCAAACCCCCCAAATGTCAAATTTGGTTCCATTTGCTTGATTAGTTCTCGAGCAATGCACAAATTTGTGTTTCATTTGTATGAGAGCCCTTCCAGTGAAGGGAGGGGACTCAAACAATCATAAGAACCTTTCCCAGCCCCATAAACCCCTATATACACATTTTCACTCCGATTAATTCAGAACTTTCCGAGTCTATAAGGGTCAGACAGACAGACAGTAATTCATTTTTATATATATAGATAAATCCTGTTTTCAAATCCCCTATATGCCATATGTGGTTTCATTTGCTTGATTAATTCTCGAGTTATGCAGAAATTTGTGTTTAATTTGTATGGAAGCCCCCCTAACAGAGAGAGGAGGGGTCTCCTACCCTAGAAACGTTTATTGCCTCCAACATCGCCACATGCCAAACAGATATGCAGATATGTCACTTTCGTTTGTATGAGAGCCCCCCCTTCTAAAGAGTGGAGGGGTCTCGAACCACCATAGAAAGATTTTTTGCTTCCAGAAAACTCCACACGTAAAATTTAGTTCCATTTGGTTGATTAGTTCTTGAGTTATGCAAAAACTTCTGTTTCATTTGTATGGGAGCCTCCCCATCCAGAAAAGGAAGGGGCCTCAAACTACCATTGAAACATTTCTTGCTTCAAAAACTCCTACGCGCTAAATTTGGTTTTCTTTGCTTGATTAGTTCTCGAGTTATGCAGAAATTTGTGCTTCATTTGTATGGGAGTCCCCCTTTCCAGAGAAGGGAGGGGTCTCTTACTATCCTAAGAACCTTTCCCGGTCCCAAAAACCCCTCCATACAAAATTTCACGCCGATCGGTTCAGTAGTGTCCGAGTCTATATGGTTTAGATAGACAGAGAGACAAACAGACAGAAATTTATTTTTAGATATATAGATAGATTTTGGTCTCGGTCAGGGAAACGTAGAGCTACATTTAAGAGAAAAAAACGTTTTAATCGTAGTTTTTTTTTAGTTTTGCCTTGTTTGACGTCATTTTAATCGGATCAGTAGTTCAGTTAGAAACATCCATATGTCTAATGAAAATAGCAACCTTGAGTGGTGGTCCACAACATATTAAACAAATTTCATTACAACGAAAAATTGTCACGAAAACCCTCTTTGCAATGTGAGCTGGAAATAATCAGTTTTTCAAAATTTCCTCAGAAACAACTCACAAAAAGTAGCGAGGCCCATGCCCGTTTCCCCAAGGGGATAGCAATCTCCTAGCCCATCATCCTTCTCTCTTGAAGTCCACATAAATTCATCAACTTTTCCACTCTGCCACTTTAAAAAGCAATATTCCCGCCCTTGAAATCGCGCATCCATCGCCTCTTGCGCGAGTCCTAATACGCTTATCTCGATACCACTATCAGCTCGACTTTGAAAGGCTGCCAGAGCCTTCCGTCCGATTTCCAGCCTTGGAACATGGCCTCGGGGTGCTAACGTTAGTATTTACCGGGTGGCCCCAGTCTCTTCCACTCCACACGTTCAGAACCGCCCTACCCAGCCGGAGGACTGATTTAGGATCGAAACACCGACCGGCGTGGTGCTGGCGGTGCTGGAATAACAAATTAGTAGAATCTTAGAATCGCTCGTTTTGACTGCTCCCATCTGTTCTCGACAGCATCAGCCGGCAAGTTCTTCGCTTATCGATTTTGCAGTCCATCCCAGGCGGGAAGAGCAACCCAGCAGAGTCAGCGTGGAATTGAATCAATTAATCTTCAGACTAAGAGCAGCATCCAGCAAGCATTAGCAGCAGCACTGATGGCTTGTTTGAACTTGATAAGAACCGGTGCGGTGCGAATTGTGCAGCCTAACAGCAAGTTCAACAAACTTCGAAAACTTACGTTCGAATCGGGTGGATCGGGAGATCTTGCCAGAAGATTCGCCCCGAGCTGAGGGCAGAAAAAAAGGGCGCGAATTAAACCATGTGCGGACCTAATAAAATCAGCAAAAATTATACCAATACCAATTATCGTAATGAGTACATATTAACCACCATTCATTACGGGAGTTGGAAACTTGCTGAAGAAGGGGGTGAGCAGATGATGAGACGGAAATTTCGATCCACGTTGATCATCCTTGGTCTGACTATTTTTTTCTTTCTCATAAAAGATTCGATCGATGATGCAGGGCTCAAAGAAAAACATCCCGTTTGTTCTGGTTTTTACGTTTTATGAGATCGAGGGAATCATTAGGGTGACGCGGTAGGTCAAAAGCAGGATTTTCACGTTCGACCTGACGTGATCAAGTTGCGTTTAGAATGGAAGAACTTCGAACTGAAAGCCCCGATGGACCGATCGTTCGCCCCTCGCACTATAATTTAAAATCAATACAATAATTTTCGATTGAACTTTAAGTGTGTGCACGAGGTTCGTTTCTTGCACTCTCGCTCTCTGCGATTCAAACGTCCGAGATCAGAACGTCTTCGACAGACGGAGAATTGTACCTGTTATTTTCTTGCCATAATTTTCCAAATTTAATTATACCCCATCATCGTGGAGAAGCAGCGTAGCTCCCAGTGCCCCTCCCCTTCATCCAGCACGACTCGCCGCACAAATCGAGCACTTTGCGGTCACAGCAGATCCGATGACCAAATGAAGTCGTACCGTCCGATTTCATATGCAAAACTTTGACCGATGAAACAATTAGGACCGCAAGAGAGAACCAAAGAAAAAAAAAAAAAAAAAACAGATGCAAACCTGACTTCGGTCGATTGGAATGCGAGTTGCAGTAATTGGCGCGAATTTTTTTTTTACGAATTATTTTAATTTTGGACCGGCTTCTGAATGGAGTTCACGCTTTGCGGCGAGGTGAGAGTGCGTCTTTTAGGCGGGTGTTTCGGATTACAGTTCTGTTCTGGCTGAGCCGCTTTTCGAATCCAAGGTCTTTGGACTCTCGGCGAAGGCAAAAGAAAAAAAAAAAGAGCCTCATCATCAAAATATGCGAACACACGAGCGCGCATGCAAACTGATGATCGACGGCGAACGGTTTCGGAAAATTACCCAATCGTGCCAAAAACTAGAACTGGTGCTGCATGATTTATGGTTGGAACGTTTATTTTGAAAATTTCGAAGCACCGCCAGAGTGTGTGCAGGTAATGATTTTGAACCATATTTGGACCGGGCGGGACAGGAACGGAGACGGGGAATCGAATGGCCCAAATGCAGAGAGATTGGCTTGCTGCGATTATGAACTCGAGTGTATTATTCGCAACCGTGTCATAATGCGGAACGGGTTTGACTGAGTCGCTGATTTTCGATTGGAATTCGGGGCTTTTGAGTTTAAATGTCAATAGCCAAATCTGGAGCAAAATTTATCAAATGTTCATCGTTGGTTTATTTTTTTTTAGCTATGGAGTAAAATGTTTGATGTTGTTTAAAATTCGATGATCTACTCATCGCAAGATTGTTAATAGGGTAAGGGCCTAGCTCCTTTCCCAAGTAACATTGCTAATACCATCCTGCTTTATTAAGTTTTATTAAAGTTTTATGAAAGCCACTTGAAATCAATTTGGTTTTATTATGGCACCAAGAGGTGCCAATAGGTTTCATACTCAGGTTAGGTTTTTGAGAACCCACACAGCTTGTTTACAACAATCTTAAAACCTTGTTTCTCAAATGCCATTTACTCCTATCAAAGGTTTTATTTCGACTTTATGAACTCGAAAAATGCTGTATTGAAATGCCGTTTTAGGACTCATTGATTTTATCTTATTATGGTCAGTTCAAAAGCATTTTAAAACCATTTTGCCTGCAGTAAATACATTAAACGACAAATTGGAATTGAAAGAAGTCACCATAAGACAAAACAGTTTTATAATAGTCATTGCGAAGATAAATTGGCTTTATGGCACAACTGTGATTTTTTTCCTATCGCCATATTGCAATATAAGAAATAAATGAAATGTGGAAAAAAAATGCATCAAATTTTCAATGGTATGCAAATTAACAGTAGGTCGGATACTAATTTCGGCATTCTTTTAGATAATCTCATCCAATTCCATGCACTTTTCAAGAAATTCATGATTAATTTATCGAACATATTTGTTTTAATTTGATTTATGTTGTTGTAAATTCCCATAATTTCCGAGGCGCATTAATTTTCTGCTCTTATCGTGCCAATATTCACCATAAATATAATTGCGCACATCATTTGGAGCATAATGCGCTGTAGAAAACAACATTGGTTTTGGATGTTTTGCTAACAAACAATTTCCCGCAACACTACACCTTTTTTTTACTGCTAAATGAATTAGAAGAGCAAAGAATCGAACAAAGCAAAGCAACAAAAACCAACCTCGATTTCACAGAGAAGTTTGACAAATGTGACCATTTGGCCACATTCTGGTTTAAATGGCCAAAAGGTTTTATGAAGGTTCTCAAGTGGTCATAACATTTTTCACAAGAACATTTTCAAAATCTGTATGTTCTTATAAAGGTTTTATTAACTTGTTTTCACAACCGTATATAGAGTGGGCCAATTTGTACAAATTTCTGCTTTAAAGAAGCATAGAGGAGGTGTTGGTAGACAAAACAGTTTTGAATGTAGTTTTATCAACAAAGCCGGGAGGAGTGCTATACGGCTGGAATAAAACTAAAATTGTTTCTTGGGTTATTCAGCCTATGTATCAAATATGTCATAGATTCAGCGAAAATAGACAAAACCTCGATGGCATCATAATGATTTGTTTATTCTTAAGCAGTTGAGAATTTTTTCATCAATCTAACAGTTGACACTTGAGTGAGAGTATCGATTTTCTTATGATTTCAGTCAGCATGGCTGCACTGAAGAGGCCAAATACATAATCTTCGCGAACTTCAAATGAGTTAAATTCCGCAATATTGAGCCGATATGTTTACTATTGCGCTCTAGATGCACATATAATAACCACACGTTATTCATGAACTGTTCACATATAAATGAACAATGATTTCACAAGAAAACCACAGATCATATTATTTTCTGTTTTCCTAACCATGGTTCAATGTATTTATCACATAGTAAAACTTCGATACTGGTATAATTTTCGATGGAAATTTATGTAAATGTGGTTGCACATTTTTCAACTGGCGTAACCAAACCAGAACCTAAGCAACAAAATCTATACAGTAAGAATTATAATGTTTTTGATGTGGATTGACCGATAGATTACCTGTTAAAACTTAAATGTTTTAAATGTTTTAAATAAGTTTAGTTTTAATTTGTTCTGAAAATTTTGTTTTTGACTAAAGCGAACGTAGCTTTAAGTAAAATGTCTGAGGAAATAATAATAACAAACATTACGATATTTTATTTAACCAGAAACCTAAATGATAAGACAAGGTTGCATCCACAAATAGACCCAATATGGTGCTTAAAGACCGACATTGTGTTCGTAGAATGTTTTCGTCTTCAAGAATTAATTCGATTTTTTAACTTTTCGTGGTTCATAGCAATAAACGTCTTATTAAGCATATTTAAGCAAACGTATAACTGGTTAAATATTGTTTCGAGCTCAACTACTTTATGAGTATCAATAAAAAATGTCATCGATCGTTGCATATTACGCTGAGTCAAGGGGCATGTAAAGGGTGATACGGTCAAAATTTGGTCAAGGGAAAACGCGTGTAAACCGGTGAAATCGTTTATTTAAAAAATCAAATTAAATTTCTTTTTCAAGTTCAATTAGTATAAAATTCAGGAAAAATATTCAGTTAGGCTTCCGCGTTTCCAAATCCGAATTGTCGGGCCTTACGCTTGACCCCTGCCATCAGATTTTGTACAGCCACCTTGTCCACCTTCTTCGCCGCAGAAAGCCAGTTTGCCTTGAACTGCTGCTCGTCCTTAGCAGTTTTTTTGGTCTTCTTAAGGTTCCGCTTGACAATAGCCCAGTATTTCTCAATTGAGCGGAGCTCTGGCGAGTTGGGAGGGTTCTTGTCCTTGGGAACCACCTGCACGTTGTTGGCGGCGTACCACTCCATGGCCTTTTTACCGTAATGGCAAGATGCCAAATCCGGCCAAAACAGTACGGAACAACCGTGTTTCTTCAGGAAAGGCAGCAGACGTTTATTGAAACACTCTTTCACGTAAATTTCTTGGTTGACAGTCCCGGAAGCTATGAAAATGCTGCTTTTCAAGCCACAGGTACAGATGGCTTGCCAAACCAGATATTTCTTTTCGAACTTTGACAGTTTCGTGTGCTTGAAAATATCTGCTACCTTTCCCCTTCCTTTTGCCGTATAAAACTCCTGTCCCGGAAGCTGCTTGTAGTCGGCTTTGACATAGGTTTCGTCGTCCATTACCACGCAGTCAAACTTCGTCAGCATCGTCGTGTACAGCCTCCGGGATCGCGCTTTGGCCGTCGTATTTTGTTTATCATCGCGATTTGAAGTCACTACCTTCTTGTAAGTCGATAGTCCGGCTCGTTTTTTGGCTCGGTTGCACGGTTGTAGACGATACACCCAGCTTATTTGCGGCATCTCGGAGAGATAGGTTAGGGTTTCGCTTGGAACTACCGGCAACTCTCTTTGTCGTCTCAGCGGCTTCCGGTTTTCGATTTCCCCCCGATCCAGACTTCCTGGCTGTCGACAAACGTTCCCCAAACACTTTAATTACATTTGTAACGGTTGATTTGGCAACTTTTAGCGATTTTGCCAACTTTGCGTGCGAGTAGCTCGGATTTTCGCGATGCGCGAGCAAAATTTTGATACGCTGCTCTTCTTGCTTGGACGGCATTTTGACAACTGAAGAGTGAATTCCAAAATCAAAATAGGAGCAACATTCTACACACACACACCTTCAAAATGAGGGGTGTTCAGGTTTTTTAAATGCAAAATTGAAAGAAATACGTCAAGTTGATATTGACCAAATTTTGACCGTATCGCCCTTTACTCTACACCCAACAAACATCGGTGTTGAATTAGAGCTTGTTCAAGCAAATTTGGCGAAGCTATTCAGCTGTTTCTTCTAGAATAGCTGAATAGCTTCTCCAAATTTGTTTGAACAAGCTCTAATTCAACACCGATGTTTGTTGAGCAGTCATTATACTTTTATCGTCTTAGTCCTGAGTTAAAACATGTTATTCCGACCATCCAGCTTACACTCTGTTTAGTTTGCCTAATACCACCTATGTTTTAGAAGAGTTTGGGCATTTTGTTTTTATTTGTTCAATAGTTTTGAAAGTTTTATGAAGTCCTCCTTGGTACATTATTTTATAAGAATTAACTTAGTCTCAAACCACAGATCTATTGTTTGATAGCATTTCAATTGACTTCTGCTGTCTATTCAATTTAAGTCCAAGTTTTTTTTCGTCTTGGTATTGCGAAAGAAATTAATGGTGATGATGATGATGATGTAATACTACCATCTATTGTAGCAAGGTAACTTTCCATAGCAGTGGAATAATCTGAAAAACGATTTGATCATGATTATATTGTTGTTTGTGATCATCAAGCTCCTGTATGAAGGGCCAAAAACGTTTGGGTGGGCCGGTAAGCAGAGACACTTATACGAAACCCGCGAATATAGGGAAGAGAATCTCCTTCCAAAAGCAAGTTCACACCCACAGAACTAGAATTGACAGAATAAATCCAATAGAGGGGGTCGAAGAGCCCGCCCTCGCGTTCCGCGAAATGTTACCAATAGGAAGGAGGCAGTTCCATGCTCCCTATCCAAATCGTTTCACTTGGGTGCCCTGATGGTCCATCCCTATCCCTTTTATATATTTCCAGGGGCGTCCCACCGGTGGATTGCTAAAAGGCTTGGAATTGCAAATACAACTGTGTCTCGTGTAATAAGAACCTTCAAGGAGCGTCTGAGTGTCCAAAGGAAGGAAGGGAGTGGTCGTAAAAGTGGTCCAATGGACAGTAAAATGGCCAGGAAAGTCGTACAACAATTCAAGACATGTCCAAACATGTCAATTCGAGATGTCGCTAAAAAGTCTAAGGTGTCAGTCGGTTTTGTGCAGAAAACCATGAAGCGTGCTGGGTTACATGTGTACAAAGTTCAAAAAGCCCCAAACCGGAATGAAAAACAAAACATCACTGCGAAAACCCGCGCCCGGAAACTTTACACGAAGCTGCTCACCAAATCCGGTTGCATCGTGATGGATGACGAAACATACGTCAAGGATGACTTCCGTCAACTTCCTGGGCAAGAATATTTCGTTACCAAGTCGAAGTTCGATGTTCCGGAGGATGTTCGAAAGAAGAAACTATCGAAATTTGCAAAGAAGTTTCTAATCTGGCAGGCGATTTGCGGATGTGGTGAAATAAGTGCTCCCTTCATCACTTCTGGAACAATAAACGGTACGATTTACATGGAAGAATGCCTTAAGAAGCGTCTCTTGCCATTCATTAAGAAGCACAAAGGATCAACTCTGTTTTGGCCTGATCTAGCATCCTGCCACTACGCTCGAAACGTATTGGAGTGGTACCGAGCCAACGGAGTCAATTTTGTGCCAAAGGATATGAACCCACCAAATTCAACGGAACTTCGTCCAATTGAAAAATTCTGGGCAATTATGAAAACGGAACTTCGCAAACATCCCAAAACTATAAAAACAGAGCTAGAATTGAAGAAAATTTGGGTAAAAACAACAAAACACTGGGAAAATCGGTTGTAGGGAAACTGCCCCCATATTAATCTCATTGTTCCTATATTCATCCTACGATGAATCAAACAATTGGGCAGTTGAAGGATCGGTTTCGTTTTCTAATAAGGTTTGCTCACGTTAAATAACTACAACAAACATTACTAACTAATCCTGTCACGTGTATATCGTGTTATTTCAAGTAGGATGAATATAGGAACAATGAGATTAATATAGGTACATCTTCCCTACAAAATTTGATGGGTGGAGTGAAAAGGAAGGTGCGGGCATTCGGGATGGGAGACGAAATTGAATAAAACAAATGCTGTAAATCAAAACTCATTAGTAGTTCTTCATTCCCTGAAAATTTCAAGAAAATCCGATAATCAGTTTAATTTTGATGAGTATATATGTGTGTGCCATTTTTATCGAATACACCCTTTAATCGGACGGTGCAATATCAGGAGAATAGGGCGGGTGGGGTAGGACTTCCCATTTGAGCGTTTCCAAGTAGGTTTTCACGGGTTTCGCAACGTGAGGTCGAGCGTTGTCATGCTGAAGAATCACTTTTTCGTGTCTTGGCTCGTATTGTGGCCGTTTTTCGTGCAGTGCTCGGCTCAATCGCACCAATTGAGTTCGATACCGTTCCCCGGTAATGGTTTCGTTTGGTTTCAACAGCTCATAATAAATAACACCAACTTGGTCCCACCAAATACACAGCATAACCTTCGCAGCGTGAATATTCGGCCTAGGCGACGATGTTGAAGCATGTCCGGGCAGTCCCCATGAATGTTTCCGTTTTGGGTTACTGTAATGAGTCCATTTTTCGTCACCCGTCACAATGCGATGTAGAAAACTCTTCCTTTTTTGCCGCTGGAGCAGTTGTTCACAGACGAAAAAACGACGCTCAACATCTCTTGGCTTCAAATCGTAAGGAACCCAAGTTCCTTGATTTTGAATCATTCCCAACGCATGCAATCGCTTAGAAACGGCTTGGCGGGAAACTCCTAATCCTGAACCAAGCTCTTCTTGCGTTTGACACGGATCCTCATCGAGCAATGCCTCCAATTCAGAGTCTTCGAAGTTTTTTGGTCTTCCTTCAAGCGGACGATCATCAACACTGAAATCACCGTTTTTGAAGCGACGAAACCAATCACGACACGTTGTTTTACTCAGAGCAGCATCACCGTAAAATTTTTGGAGCTCTCGATGTGCTTCAGCCGCCGTTTTCTTCGAATGAAAGAAGAAAATCAACACTTCCCGCAAATGACGATTATTTGGCACGAAATCAGACATCTTCAAACAACCAAAATATATAACACTAAACCAAAATCACTGATTTGGCAAAGCGGTTTGTTTACCATATGTCTGAGCTTGGTTTATGACGCTTGAGATGTACAACATTCGACCAGCACTTACTACTGGCGCCATCTATTGCTAAACAGCGGGAACTTAGTTGCGCACCTAATATATTTTGTTGTCATCATTTGATGAATCGATGAGTGTGTCGATCGTTTGCTGTTGGTGGGTGGTTTTCGCGCCGATTACCACATGCTGGATGTGCTTACACTGCACGCACGAAATCAACCGTTTTCTTGGTGATCGCCGATGGTTCATGCGCCGACGGCGCCTCACTGATTATTTGCTTCCTTTTTACCGAATGCGAATTGACGGGTTTTTCGTTTAACACTTGCCATAAGATTGTGTACAGTCTCCTTGTCCACTTTATTCGCCGCAGAACGCCAGTTTACCTTGAACTGTTTCTCACCCACAACCGCTTTTTGAGTCTTCCTAAGGTTCCGCTTGACGATGGCCCAATATTGTTCGATTGGGTGGAGCTCTGGCGTGTTGGGAAGGTTCTTGTCCTTGGGCACCACTTGAACGTTGTTGGCATGTCCTTTTTTCCATAACGGCAAGATGCCAAATCTGGCCAAAATAGAACGGAACAATTGTGTCGCTTCAGGAAAGGCAGTAGACGTTTTTGTAGGCACTCGCTCGGATAAATTTCCTGGTTGACGGTTCCGGTCGCTATGTAAATGTTTCTCTTCAAGCCACAGGTACAGATAGCCTGCTACACCCGAAATTTTTTCGTGAACTTTGACAGTTTAATGTGCTTGAACATATCAGCCACCTTTCCCTGTCCGGTTGCCGTGTAAAATTCCTGTCCAGGAAGCTGTTTAAAGCCTGCCTTGCCGTAAGCTTCATCGTCCTGTACCACGCAATCAAACTTCGTCAGCATCGTCGTGTACAACTTTCGCGATGGTGCTTTGGCCGACGTGTTTTGTTTATCGTCGCGATTTGGAGTCGCCACTTTCTTGTAAGTCGACAATCCAGCTCGTTTTTTAGCTCTATCCACGGTTGAAGGCGCCACTCCCAGCTTCTTTGCGACATCTCGGACGGAGAGGTTGAGTGTTTGAGATATTCATCTCAGATGGCAGGTGGCTAGTAAAATGTTCTACCAAGTGGTATGTATGACGCAAGGGACAGTTTTTATGAACACGGCCAACTCTGCTTAGATTGTGCGATGCGTTTGTGTGTCCTGATCGAAGACGTACAATAACCTTCTGCGATCATGGTGTATCACCTTGAATTTTGCGGATGGATGGTTCCCAAGATGCCATCCATTCCTGGTCTCAGACCTCGCAAAGGGAGCTAGTGATCCATTTTTTAAACCAGATCCGGGTGCAGACCGTGTGTAGAGGCTACCTTGTCTGCCAACAGCAGCCAAGCGGTCGGCGTCAATGTTTTCTGGGATTCCACAGTGGCCGGGGATCCATGAGATGAACGTTCCGGGAGCGTTGAATTGAAGAGTCGCCTGGATCCAAGGATGGGGTGGAGTTTCTGATCTGAGGGCTGCAACCATACTAGCAAAATCAGTTTAGATTACCAGCGGTTGAATCTAAGGTAGAGAAAAGGCAATCAGAACAGCAACTGCTTCGGTGGATAATATAGAGCACTGGGTAGGGAGGCGATAATAATGGCAGAGGCCTAGCCCAGATATGCAGATTCCTCTCTGTCTTGTGATGCGGTGTTAAATCAACCTTCTGTTTATTTGTTCATTGAATAGATTTGAGACCGCAATAGCTTGCCCTGAAAGCCTTTTGGAACGTATAGTCAAATCTAATATTTTACCGGTTTCAACTTCTGGTTCCAGACCAGTGGATCCTAGCCACTCGGGAGAGCTCCTGGTTTATTCAATCTCCTCTCCTAGGCTAAATTCCCCCACCTTGGACTTAAAGCTACCCATCAAATCCGGTGCAACATTTGCGCCATCTTTCTTACATACTTTTATCCACTCTTTCTTCAAATCCTTGCCGTTTTTGAAGACCTTCCCTGTTTTCCGGAGCTTGCCTTTCATAATTGCCCAGAATTTTTCTATTGGGTGAAGTTTTGGCGTGACAACACAACTTCGT
>JAHHFK020004594.1:0-50775 GCA_024533555.2 Aedes koreicus | reverse complement strand
ACTCCAGCTGGGAGTCGTGGATCCTCGAGATCAAAAGTGATTTGCACTTTCGATCCTTGCTTTTCAGCTCGCTTTTCACTTTTGTTGCCTTCTGCTGCCGGACCTCCGCAGTATCAGCCGTTTTAACCTTCAACGCCTCCACGGCGTCGATTCCCGTCTCAATAAATCATGTTCCTCGAGAAGTACTCGCATCCGAAACTTTCAGACATTGAAATTTGAGCCATCAAATAGCGCCAAATGGTACCGCTCTCCTCGAATGTCCCCTTCCATCACAATCCCTTCCGCGATTCCCGTAAAACGTTCGGAATACGTTCTGGGCCCATAACCTTAAGTGGGAACTCGGATGGAACACTTAAACAAAATAAAGTAAAAACGCACGAGGTTTAATCGAGGAAAAACACGTTAAATACTAATGCTTGTTTGTTTACTTACTACACTTGAAAACATACAGAAAAAGTTGTTAAAAATGAAACACTGTCCTGCAGTAAAGTCAAAGAGAAAAGGGACACTAGGTGCAGGAATTGCTTCCTCAATAAAACGGAAAAGCATTTGAAAAAGATGTCAAGTGCCACAGCAGCATGGTCTTCTTCCGCGATCGTATACTTTCCGAAGATAATACGGTGCCTTCCTTTTCTTCATAGACTCCGCCAAGCAGAGAATGAACGGAGTGGAATCGTCATATTGTGTGTGTAATTCATTGTGTGCCTGAAATTATGAAAAAAGTCAACAACAAATGAACAATAAAAACTGATTATCAACATGAAAGGGACACTAGGTGCAGGAATTGCTTCCTCAATAAAACGGAAAAGCATTTGAAAAAGATGTCAAGTGCCACAGCAGCATGGTCTTCTTCCGCGATCGTATACTTTCCGAAGATAATACGGTGCCTTCCTTTCTTCATAGACTCCGCCAAGCAGAGAATGAACGGAGTGGAATCGTCATATTGTGTGTGTAATTCATTGTGTGCCTGAAATTATGAAAAAAGTCAACAACAAATATGAACAATAAAAAACTGATTATCACCATCCAACGAATGAGAGGACGTGCCAGCTGTTCCTCAGTAATGCAGCTCGTTCCATTTGCTCTACGTCGGATACACTCGTGTGGGAAATTTTTCTATTAGGCGCAGACATCCCCGAATGTGCTCTAGAAAACGCGTAAAGAAGATTTAATATGAAATACACTCTGTAACAATCATGAAATTATTTACCATCCTCCACTTGACAGAATTTATTACTGGAGTACATCAAGCATTTAGCCAGCACTCCTTTCATGTTCGTGGCATCACTACATTCTGGATGAAGTCGTTTGAATGCTTTGCCACACTTCTGGGGCACAACGATGTAGTGGAGATGAATCCCAATACCGATGGCCAGCTGACTTATGAAGACATATGACATATGCCAACGATAGATGGAAAGTGAAAAAAGAAGAAGAAAAAGAAGAAAGAGAAGTAAATGAAAGATTACGTGAGTGAAGTGAAAAAGTAAATTAGCTGTAACATTTATTTGCAAAAGTTAAGATAATAACGATACAAATGAGTGAAGTAGTGGAAATAGCGAGAGATAGATTGTAGAGAAAAAAGAGTAGAGAAAGGTGAAGAAATGGTAAAGTTGCAGAAGAAGTCGTTATTAAATCCTTTCCTATTTTTAGCAAGTCATTCGCGATTCAGTAACCTCAAATTTCCCGAATTGGTATTGAGGATAACTAAACAGCTAATTATATTTTGAATTGTATCACAGAAATTCGGTAATTTATATTATATACTTTTTAGATATAATACCATCCTTAAATAAGTGGTAATTCTTAGTTATGGTGAAACAGTTGTCGGAACACCGAATAAGTAAGACCATCTGATCTCCGTTCTTCACACGAATGTAACCCTAATTTAATAAAATTGCAGTTTTGAAGCTGCCGCAACTGGAGCTGTAAAAAACGGTGTTTTGCTACGTCAACAAACTTCAAAATTTTTCGACCACAGAAGTATTGTGAGATCGAATCCAAATCGCGCACGTTAAGATGAGTGCCAAAGGTGATCACTCCTGCAAAAAATGCTCTAGACGAGATTCTGCTGCAAATATGGTTTGCTGTGATGGTTGCGATGAATGGGAACACTATGACAGTGCTGGTGTGACCGATTCTATAAGCGATACAAACCAGTCGTGGATGTGTACGCATTGTATCGTTAAAGGCCAATCACGAGTAGCTGAGCTGACAGTACAGGGAACAAGTGCAGTAAAAGATCCTGACCAGAAGAACATCGGAGAGATTTCCAAAGTAAGAACCGGATCGAAAGATGATGATCATGCAGATTCTCCTGTCGTGTAGTACACCAGCTTCAAGCAAGAGATCAAAGAGAATTCAGATGTGCTTAGATATCTTGGAGGAATCTAAAAAGCTGAAATTACGGATGATAGAGGAAGAAGAGAAGTATCTACAAGCGAAGTTCGAACTGTTGATGAAGTTGGGGGATGAAGAGGATACAAAGAGTTGTAGAAGTGGTGTAAGCGCTGGAACCAAAAGGGAAAGGTTGGAAAAGTGGTTGCAGAACAGAACTAAACCTGAAAGTAGTCATTCCGTTGATTATGAATCTTGACAAAATCGGGCGGTTTCAAACGTAGCAGCCAGTCAGAAACAGGAGAAAACGGTAGTAATTCCTACTTCTAAAACGCAGTCGGTTTTGAAAAGTTCGGAACAGATTTCTCCTGAAAGGCTTCCTAAGCAAACGTCAACCCCGGTGAAAGTAGATCATGATCCGATAAAGGACTCAATTTCCCCCACTACTGCATCGATCTTTCCAGTGGGGCCAACAGAAATGTGCTATGTTTGGCCAACGGTGACATCTCAACACAAGGAATTGTCGGGCACTCAAAAGGAATCAAATTTCGAACCCACTCAGTGCGTTACTGCTCCGGTTCAACTCAGTGTATCATCAGTTGGTGGAATTTTAAAATTGCCTACTCGACCTTCTGTTTACTCGCACGTCCCGTTCGGGAGCATGACGGCTCCGTATAGTGCACGTCGAGCGGACACGACGCTCTCGTCCACCTTGAACGGCCCCTACCAAACTTTACCAACGGGTCATGTTCCTATCAATCCGAGCAATGCTACCTTATCGCTACAGTTTCCATCTGCTGTTCCGTATACGAGTTCGGGAGAGCAATTATCGATGGCACCTCCAGTACCAAGTCTGTCTTGGAGAAGTGGGCTTGCGCCAGACAACACAAATGGTCTTTCGACAAATCCATTCATACATTTAATATCGGGCCCGGTATATCAGCAGGTATGATTGCAGGAAATCAATGGTGTCACCCGTCATCAGTGTCCTATGGACCTCCATTACCTCCAGTCACTCCTTGGATGGTACCGAACCAGTTAAACTTTCCCACATATCCCACTGTTTCGGGTCCAGCGTGTACTTCAGCACAAGCACAAACAAATGGCATGGCAGAACCCCTCAGTTATCAACATGGATACGCAAGTCAACAAGCACTACCAATGAATGTGGGCCCCACACCATCACAAATAGCCGCACGCCATGTAATGGCACGAGAGCTTCCAACGTTCTCTGGAGATCCGAAGGATTGGCCCATATTCTACAGCTCGTACCGAAATACAACGGAGGTTTGCGGCTACAGTGACGCAGTAAACCTGGCACGGCTGCAACGATGCTTACGAGGTAGTGCATTGGAATCTGTCAGGAGTAGACTTCTACTTCCCGTATCGGTTCCATTCGTGATCGAAACCCTTCGAAAGCTGTATGGAAGGTCCGAGGTACTTATCAATTCACTGCTGAAAAAGGTTAGGTGTACTCCTTTTCCAAAAGCTGATAATCTCAATTCAATTGTGACGTTTGGTTTGGCAGTCCAAAACCTTACTGATCACCTGCTTCTCTCCGAGCAACAATATCACCTTACTAACCCGTTGCTTCTACAAGAGTTAGGAGAAAAATTACCTACTTCGTTAAAAATGCAATGGGGAGGCTACAAGAGCGCTATTACCAATGTTAATCTGGTAACATTCAATGCCTTTATGGGTGGTTTAGGGAAACTAGCCTCTGAATTATCAATTAATGTTGAGGCCAGTCACCTAAACTCAAAACCCTCCAGGGGTGATAAGCATAAAAGAGAAATTATTCATGCATGCTCAAGAGTCATCTGTCCGGCCGATCGATTCAAAGGAATTAAAGAGTAAAGAAAAGCCGATGCTGAACAAGGGATGTGCCTATTGCGATAACACCAGCCATCAAATATCTAACTGCACGGCGGTCAAAGCACTAGATATTGATAGTCGCTGGAAAGCTATTCGACAGAAAAATCTCTCCCGAACTTGCCTAATACCGCATCGGAAGTGGCCCTGTCGCTCAAACAAAGAGTGTGGCAAGGATGGTTGTCGTATCCATCACCATCAACTCCTACACGCAGATCGGAAAATGCTGGCTCAACCAGAAATACCTTCAACATCGAGAACGAACCCATCGAACTCAAGTCGAATGAAGCATCAAAACCATCATTACAACAAATCATTCGCTCTTTTCCGATGTTTGCCAGTAACGATTTCCGGAAATGGTAAGCAGATAATTATGTTTGCGTTTCTAGATGAGGGATCAAGTTCTACGCTCATCGAAGCGAGCTTTACCGAGCAGTTGGGTATCGAAGGTCCATTATCATCATTATGGCTATCCTGGACGGGAAATATTACCAGAGAAGAAAAAGAATCGAAACGCGTAGTAATCACCATCTGTGGAACCGAGCTGAAGAAAAGATTCACCATCGGGAATGTGCAAACAGTCAACGATTTGCAACTTCCAACACAATCGTTTGACTACGAAGAGTCTGTGAAAAAATACCCTTACTTGAAGGGTCTTCCATTAATAAGCTACTCGGAAGTTACACCACGAATGATCATCGGATTGGAACATGTTCGATTACTAACAACGCTAAAATTACGTGAAGGTTACTCTCAGGGTCCTGTTGCAGTCAAGACCAGATTAGGGTGGTGTGCGTATGGAAGAAAATATGAGGACGCACACTCGGAGACCAATCACTGTTCTCTCAATTTTCACAACACCGTAACCGTCAGTAATCAAGCGCTGCACGACATGATGAAACGTTTCTTTGAAATTGAAGAGAGTACAATCACTAAGGCTGGATTCTGTTGATGACATACCGGGCACAGGAGATTCTTGAAAAAGACAACGATCCGTAAAGGAAACCGATACGAAACTGCTTTACTGTGGCGGACTGATAATCCAATGTTCCCGAACAGTCTACCGATGGCAACAAAGCACGTCTGATTTCTCTGGAAAAACGACTGGCACCAAATCCATATCGGCGCACCAAAGTTAAGGAGCTGATTAAAGACTATGAAACGAAACAGTATGCACACAAGGCTTCATCTTACGAGCTGCAGCAGTCTACCCACCAGACTGTTTGGTATTTACCGTTGGGTGTGGTTACTAGTGAGAAAAAGCCTGGAAAAATTCGTTTGATATGGGACGCAGCTGCTAAAATCGACGGGGTAAGCCTTAATGATCTGCTGCTCAAAGGACCGGATTTGTTAACATCTCTTCCAGATGTCCTTCTCCGATTTCGAGAAAAAAGATGTAGCGGTCTGTGGGGACATCGTCGAAATGTTTCATCAGATGTGGATCAGAGAGAGTGATAAGATCAGGTTCCTCTTCAGAGACAATCCGGAAGATCCTATACAAACCTATGTAATGGACGTGGCTATTTTTGGCGCTACATGCTCACCCAGTGTGGCGCAATTTGTAAAGAACAAAAACGCCCGCGAGTTTTCGGAAAGCCATTCACGTGCGGTTCATGCGATAATTGATAATCATTACGTGGACGATTTTCTCGATTGCACCGACACGGCAGAAGAAGCTATAGAACTTATCGATCAAGTGAAAATGATTCATTCGACTGCGGGATTTGAAATGAGTAAGTTTCGGTCAAACTCGCCTCAAGTACTATCAGCTATCGGCGTAAAAGATTGCTCCTCCAATAAACCGCTGAGTAATGACAAACAAGTACACTCTGAAAGGGGTCCTTGGATTGACTTGGATTCCAACTGCAGATCTATTCACGTTTGATACGACGACTTTAATATCGGCTGCAAACTTCTTCAATAGCGTTACGCCAACGAAGCGCCAAGTTCTTCAGACAGTTATGAAGCTTTTCGATCCTCTTGGATTTATTTCGCACTACATCATTTACGGAAAAATCCTCATGCAGGAGATTTGGAGATCCGGTACAAACTGGGACGAACCCATTGCTGAACATCTTGTGCAGAAGTGGCACCGGTGGATCGAGCTAATCAAACTTCTTGGAGAGGTGAAAGTGCCACGATGTTATTTCAAAGGAATACATTCTTCAACGATTCGAAAACTTCAACTGCATATGTTTGTAGATGCTAGCAAAACTTCCTACGCTTGCGTGGCTTACTTGCGGCTGGTGTATAATAGAGAAGTAAAGTGTGCCTTAGTGGGATCTAAAACAAAAGTAGCCCCACTAAAACCGCTTTCGATACCCCGTCTTGAACTGCAAGCAACGTTGATTGGAACACGTCTGGCGCAAAGCCTCTCAACGGCACTCGCTCTCCCGATCGAAAAGTGTTACTACTGGTCGGATTCGTCAACGGTTTTATCCTGGCTCCGGTCTGATAGTAGGAGATATCATCAGTACGTGGCATATCGAGTTGGTGAAATTCTTTCGATATCACTCGTCACGGACTGGAGACACGTTCCATCGAAACTTAACGTTGCTGACGAGGCCACGAAGTGGGGATCCAGTCCAACGTTTGAACCGGATAGTAGGTGGTTTCAAGGACCATCTTTCTTGTGGGAAGCAGAAGAAAAGTGGCCATCCGACGGAAGAAACCCTCTTCCGATCACCAGTGAAGAACTACGGGCCGCTTTCCAAAATCACAACTGCACAATAACAAACCATCTAATTGACAGTTCTCGTTTTTCCAATTGGAATCGCATGGTGCGTGCTGTGGCTTACGTACATCGTGCAACTTCCATCTGGCGGAGAAAAATTCCCATTCAAGGTTCACCGTTGCAAGGTGACGAAATAAATAAGGCTGAGATAACCATCTGGCGACAAATACAAGCACAAGTTTTTACCGATGAGATAGTAAGTTTGAGCGGTGAAGGTGTTTCATCAACGATTCCAAAGTGCAGTCCATTATTTCGACTCACTCGCTTTTTGGACGAACAAGGTATTATCCGTCACCAAAGTAGAATCGAAACGGCGCCCGATGTGCCGTATGAGACAAAGTACCCGATAATTCTGCCAAAGAAACATCGCATCACGTTTTTGCTCGTAGACAGTTTCCATCGTCGGTTCTTGCATGGCAACAACGAAACTGTTTGTAATGAGATTAGACAACACTACTATATTCCCCAATTGCGTACGCTGATCAAGTCAGTTTCGCGGAGTTGTCAACTATGCAAAATCAACAAAGCAATCCCGAAACCACCCATGATGGCACCGTTGCCGAAGGTACGTTTGATTCCATTTATTCGAGCTTTTACCTTTGTAGGCGTGGATTATTTCGGTCCTTTGGAGGTCAAGGTAGGAAGAAATCTGGTGAAGAGATGGGTGGCCTTATTTACATGCTTGACCGTTAGGGCAGTTCATCTCGAAGTAGTTCACAGCTTGTCAACCCAATCATGCATTATGGCCTTCCGAAGATTCGTGGCGCGAAGAGGAGCACCGAAACGAGTTTATACCGATAATGGTACTAATTTTCTAAGGAACGGGTCGGCGATTGAACGAGGAAAAGCAGCAATTACAAAAGTTGAGCGAAGAATGTGCGGCGACTTTCACGAATGCCTATACGACTTGGCATTACAACGTACCAGCGGCTCCTCATATGGGTGGACCCTGGGAGCGGATGGTTCGCTCTGTGAAGACAGCAATCAAATCGATCGCCGAGTATCCCAGGCATCCCAGTGATGAAGTTCTTGAAACGGTGTTGATGGAAGCAGAAGGAGTAGTAAACTCCCGTCCACTCACGTACGTTCCTCTAGAAGATGATAACCAAGAAGCTTTAACACCGAACCACTTCTTACTGTATGGGTCAACTGGGATAAAACAACCAGTCATGGAACCTATATGCGGTGGTAACAGTCTCCGTGATAGCTGGGTACTTGCACAAAATATGGTCGACCGTTTTTGGCGTAGATGGGTAGTAGAGTACTTACCCATGCTAACAAGACGAACCAAGTGGTTCGAAAAGGTGAAACCATTAGAACCTGGAGATCTCGTGATAGTGGTGGACGAGACGACCCGAAATTCTTGGGAAAGAGGACGGATTATCGATGTCAAGAAAGGTGCTGATGGACAGGTACGTCAAGCAACGGTGCAGACATCTCGGAGGGTTTTGTCAAGGCCTGCTGTTAAACTGGCGCTACTAGATGTAAAGGTGGATAAGATTAATAGAGAGATAGCTGACTTGAACGGTAGTGGGTCATCCCACGGGCAGGGTGATGTTGCCATACTTCTTGGGCACAACGATGTAGTGGAGATGAATCCCAATACCGATGGCCAGCTGACTTATGAAGACATATGACATATGCCAACGATAAATGGAAAGTAATAAAGAAGAAGAAGAAAAAGAAGTAGATAAAAGAACATTACGTGAGTGAAGTGAAAAAGTAAATTAGCTGTAACATTTATTTGCAAAAGTTAAGATAATATCGATACAAACGAGTGAAGTAGTGGAAATAGCGAGAGCTAGATTGTAGAGAAAAAAGAGTAGAGAAAGGTGAAGAAATGGTAAAGTTGCAGAAGAAGTCGTTATTAAATTCTTTTCTATTTTTAGCTAGTCATTCGCGATTCAGTAACCTCAAATTTCCCGAATTGGTATTGAGGGTAACTAAACAGCTAATTATATTTTGAATAGTATCACAGAAATTCTGTAATTTATATTATATACTTTTTAGATATAATACCATCCTTAAATAAGTGGTAATTCTTAGTTGTGGTGAAACAGTTGTCGGAACACCGAATAAGTAAGACAATCTGATCTCCGTTCTTCACACGAATGTAACCCTAATTTAATAAAATTGCAGTTTTGAAGCTGCCGCAACTGGAGCTGTAAAAAACGGTGTTTTGCTACGTCAACACATTATATTATCATCAAAAATCCTCCTACTATATTACATCTCAACTCCCCCTTCTTATTTCCATTTCGACTCCACTTCACTCCCTGCCTTGCCTTCTTTTTTTTATATTTTTTTTAAATTAACTAACCCCAACAAAAACTACAACCACCACTTCTCTTTTATCACTACCATTATTAATCATATTTTTATTCTCCAGCAACCATCTATTTTGATATTTTAAATAGTTAATCATTTAAGCTGCATTTAAAGTATTCAGACGCACTAAATGAGACATGAATGTATTCGACAGTATAAAGAGAGTATTTAAAGTATTAAAATAAATAATTAAAATACTCAAAACTGTTTGAAAAGTATTTAAAGTACTTGAAATTATTCGAAGAGATAAATATTCAACTCAAAACTATAGCCATTGGTGAACACACGATACTCAAAACAATCGCAGTCAAAGTTTATGCTTGAGGAAAATCGTAAATAGAAGTTGCTATCCTTATGCTGTTTGTAGAGTGCCATAAAATCAATACAGTGTCTTTTGTCTTTAAAAATCTTCGTTGCTTGCTAAGTCTAATCCCAATATGCTTGACAATCTGCGCAGCTATATAAATTAGTAAATAAACAAATTTTTTCACACGCTGAGGAAAAAGTTCATATATTCACAATTTGCTTCTACAAATAACATTTACTTGTGGCACACATAACCTGTTGCTTCAAGGCTTCAACCAAATCCTTGTGTGCGTATACATAAAATGTATGAACCGTTGCACTTAAAATATATGTTTTTACTAATAGATTTTTATTAGTAGCATCAATTTGCTCTGTATGCTGTAGGGGTATTGGATAGTGAGTATTTGTTTTTTCTTAACTAATTTGATTCATGAATGCTGTTTTAAGTAGTTCAATCATTTTTATTCATATTTATTATAACTGTTTACCTACAATATACTTAATTATTGGGATTTGATAGGTGCTTTTTTGCCTAGAACTCATTTATATACAGCTACGAGTTGCGCTCCAACCAGACAACGGCTTTCTGTCGGCTTAAATCCTAGGAATTTAATTTAAAATATCACAATTGGGTATATCATGAAAACCAAGATCACAACTTACCCGAGACAAGTGCTTAAAATTTAACGCCAGTATGCATCTGCATACTGGCGCAGCTCTTTATTTGTTCTTGCAAATCCTAATTCACAGTGATAAGCAATAATTGAGCAATAATCAAATCTCTCAGGCCAGCCTAGGGATTGGTACAGCACTTAAAATTTCACTAACAGTGTATTGTGATTTCGCCGGATCTGATTTGATGAACGGTACAGCGGATAAATGGCAACCCGATTGCAGATTTGATGTTGCTATTGCTGCTGTCCGTGCCCTCTCTCTCTATCTCGTCTATGTTGAAACATACCTGAGTGTTGGCCTTCCAATAACGCATCCTTTATTCGATTGAGCTGCATCCGTGGGCGATGAATTTTCTGGAGGAGCATTTTCAAGTCAATCTGGTGAATTTCCAGGGTTTGTGACGGCCATTAAGAGGAAGCAAAATCCATAGTTGGCTCTTGGCGCTCCATGAAATTCTTGGAAGAATCCTTAATAACGATATCCGGTTCGAGATATTCACAAAAAAAATGCACATCCTTCGACCACTTTTCAATAAAAAATGACTTCTGGGAAACTGAGTAGGTCGTGTCTCTATAAAACACAAATCTTATTTAGCTATTACCATGTTACTTATTTAAACAAATCTTCTCACATCCGGTTCCCTCCAGGCTGTAATGCGCTGAAATATATCTTCCACATTACACTTCACTCCTGATTTGGTTTCGGATGTTCTCGGCAGACCAAGACAATTTGATCTCGTCTTGCTGGAAAGTTATATTCTCATTAAAGGGGAAAACGTTTATAAGATTATTTGCGATATTTACCTTCTGAGACAAACAACAAATCTTCTGGCAAATTAAACTTCTTCAGGAGAATACTATAGAATTGTGTTAAGTTTGTGTTTTTGTTTTCAATCACATTTCTCATGGGTGCGTGTGCTGGAAGAGATGAATTTATCCCAACGCACGCACACATTCAAAAGAATGTGCAACAAGAATTTGCAGCACGCTCATGAATCATATGTCACGGCTGAACGGTACGATACAAAAACTGACAGCGCTACTCATCAAATTCACTCATCAAAGGCAATTGGTGAATTTAACAACACAGCTAAGGGCAACAGTATCTGTCAAATCTGAGATGTGACGTCACTGTGATTTGGACCATACCCGTTCAAAACTGCCTCTCTTTCATTTGTATCACTGTCCTTTTTTTATGGAAAAGCTACACTTAGCCAAATAATCTTAAGAATTTCATAAGGTTCAACTTATGAACGATGCTTTAAATTTCATTGACTTATGAATGGATTTTGTTTTACACGACATTGGTCTTGTTCGTCTTTAAGCTTTCCTATTTACAAGTGTTGAGATATACTAGTGGTCAAGTCAATGGACACATAACCTCTACGTTCAAGGTTCGAATCCAGGTTACCCCATATTTTTATTTTTTCAACATCGTTATATTATATCATTATATTTCAAAAGGTAAATTGATGAAATCCATAACGATGTCTTCCCAAGTAACCACGAGGCTATAATCATAAACTAACTCTTAGACCAGTAGGTCCCGAACAAATACGATTTTTTTCTTGGCTCAGTCAGTACTAGCACATCGGTCCCAAGCTTAATAATACGCCCCTAATAATGAACTCACACGAACACACTCTCAAATATTCTCTCAAAATAACACAGCAAATCAAAACAAAGGCGCAAATATGTATAGCTAGGTGCTGGCTTCAAGATGAACTTCGGACCAAGGGGTTGTTCAACAGTGAACCAATTTCAAATCGCTAGTTGCATATTGATTGTTGCTATTATCAGCGGGTGGATAACGAATATTTTTTTTGGCTCAGAAAGTACTAGCACACCGGTCCCAAGCTTAATGATTCGCCCCTAAGACCATTACTCACACCAATACACTCTCAAATATTCTGTCAAAATAACATAGCGAATCAAAACAAAAAACAAAGATACTTGTAACAAAAGGTACTGAAAAGCGTAAAAAACACACCCCGAGCGCATGGCAAGGTGCAGACTGAAGGTGTACTTCGGAACTACACGGTAATACCATAGACTAACTCTAAAACCAGTAGGTCCCGAACAAATACGATTTTTTTCTTGGCTCAGTCAGTACTAGCACATCGGTCCCAAGCTCGGTCTCAAGCTCAAAGATTCGCCCCTAACAACGTAGCTCACACCAACACATTCTCAAATGTTGTGTCAAAATAACATAGTGAATCAAAACAACAACCAAGATACTAGTACCGGAAGGTACCGAAAAGCGCAAGAATTATTGCAAGGTGCAGACTGCAAGGTATACTTCGGAACTAGGGGTTCTACAACAGTGAACCAATTTCAAATCGCTAGTTGCACATTGATTGTTGGTAATACTTATGACAGACATACAACGCTGACCGTTGTACGAGCTGTCAAAAACTTTAATCCAGTACCAAAAAACACGTACTAGACTAGAGGAGTAAAACCACCTTTTTTAGACTAACTCTAAGACCAGTAGGTCCCGAACAAATACGATTTTTTTCTTGGCTCAGTCAGTACTAGCACATCGGTCCCAAGCTCGCTCCCAAGCTTAATAATACACCTCTAATAATGAACTCACACGAACACACTCTCAAATATTCTGTCAAAATAACACAGCAAATCAAAACAAAGGCGCAAATATGTATAGTTAGGTGGTGGCTTCAAGGTGTACTTCGGACCAAGGGGTTCTACAACAGTGAACCAATTTCAAATCGCTAGTTGCATATTGATTGTTGGTACAACGCTGTACGTTGTATGTCTGTCCCAGGCATAATGCATTGTTCATACTACAGCGTTGTAACATAATACAAGGCTATCTTGATGACATTTTCCTTGTTGATAATTTTCAAAACACCCTTGTATTATGTTACAAGTCTGTAGTCTGAACAAAGCATAAGTTTCCTTTACCCATTAATGGGTACGATTTATTATTATTGTTATTCCTCCTGAAATGTTTACCCACTTTTCCGTAAAACAGCGTCTTCAAATAAAATTAAGAGGCGCAATTTTTTTTGTATATTTTTTTTTTTTTTTTTTTTTTTTCCTTCGCCTTTTTTCTCACAAGGTCACAATCCCCCACCCCCGGGAGGCCACTCCACCACCTGGACAATCGAGTTTTGTTATATGGGTAAACTTTTACCATAGACTAACTCTTTTTTGATTGATCAACACACTCTCAAATATTCTGTCAAAATAACACAGCAAATCAAAACAAAGGCGCAAATATGTATACCCGCATAACGAAAAACAATTTGCTATATAGTCAAAACTATATTTCGAATGTAAGATATATTATCACATTTTATGTAATTGTTATCCAATAGTTTAATCTCGCATTCACCATAAAACCTCTACATTAACACATATTGTTAATGTTTGCCATATTGTCATTGAAAGGTTTCTTATTGTCTGCACGTGGTCTGGATTATATACCAACTTTTTGGCATAGAGTACAGCAAAAATTTTGTTCGTGAAAATAGCCAATTTTATATGGTAACCTAACTTAACCGCCTATTCAGCATATAGTTATTTGGCCTTTTACCATCTGAAATATTGTTAAAACTATATAGCTGATTGTTAGTTTATAGTTGTCAATTATAAGGGTGAATGTCGTAACAATAACGTAAATGGTCGTCAACAATTAGAAATAAGGTCCAGGAATGGTTTGTGAATATGCGGGTAGTCGTGTCGTCACCCCAGATCTACTACTACAACAAATGAAAATCACTACTATATTACTAAATTAATGTTTGTTAATAGTAAGACAATTTTCAAAACCAATGCTTTTGCTGGTTAAAAAGAAAAACAAAACGGTGTTAACCAGAACACCTTGACAGCTGATCTCGTGGTTGAAAACAAAAAACAAATCGATCATATACGAGTAAAGCAGCACGCCAGTATTATCTAGTGACATCTTGCTGCGAGAAGTCTAAAATAAAGAAGGAAAAAAAAAGAAAAAAATTGCGGCCCCGAGGGGTGAGGACAAACCAAAATTCAATTTTTCTGGGGGAGAAAAGGGTCAGAGAAAAAAAAAATCGGTTCAAACGTTTATTACAAATGCTGAATTGTGGAAATAATCATCATACAAATGCCTTTGATTGAGCAGAAGCATTTACTCCCGATAACATGGGTCATTTATAGCACAGAGAACAGACATGCAAGCTGGAGTGCCCTCCGTGTGTTAATTCCTGTAACTGCCATTTTAAAATTTATTTATTTATTTATTTGACGTCAATCTTAAATTACAGCTTGTTTCCGTTAGTTTTGGTGAATCGTATGTTGATGGCGCAACCTGCGCGCCTTGAGATTTCATAGTCTGTCAATTTTAGTTTGGTGAAACCTAGACTAGGCGGCGTTGTTTTTCCAACGGTTTGCTTTTAAAAATTTACACAGTGAATTGGGAAAAAAATGTCCGAGCCTGAATGTCTGTTCTCTGTGTTTATAGTGAATTTAACGGAAGTAATTCAATTGTTGCCTGACTAACTTTCAAAGGCCGGAACTTGACAATCGGGTAGCGATATAGAGTCAATTTTCCATCATCGATAGACTGGAATCAACACTACACAGAAAAAAATCTTGTAGTAAAAACTACTATTTTACCCGACTATGCCTATCTTTAAAACTGCCATGAAATTTCAGTCAAATTTACTTCGTTTATGGTGAAACCTTCAACGTTTGTGGTATATTTGACAGATCTTACATTGATATCAACCGCACCATGGTCGATCTAATCGCAGGCATGGTAAAATCAACAATCAATATGCAACTAGCGCTTTGAAATTGGTTCACTGTTGTAGAGCCCCTTGGTCCGAAGTACACCTTGAAGCCAGTACCTAACCATACATATTTGCGCCTTTGTTTTGATTTGCTGTGTTATTTTGACAGAATATTTGAGTGTGTTCGTGTGAGTTCATTATGAGGGACGTATTTTTTAAGCTTGGGACCGAGCTTGGGCCGGTGTGCTAGTACTGACTGAGCCAAGAAAAAAATCGCATTTGTTCGGGACCTACTGGTCTTAGAGTTAGTCTATGCCAATACACTCTCAAATATTCTGTCAAAATAACATACACTCCTGCTTCATTTTACTCAATTGTTGAGTAGTATTGTATACTACCTCTTTTTCTCTCAAGGAAATGTTACTCAATTTTCGTAAAAAGTGGATCTACTCATAAAATTGAGTAGATAAATTTTTTTACGAAAATTGAGTAACATTTCTGTGAGAAAAAAAGAGATAGTATACAATTGTACTCAAAAATTGAGTAAAATGAAGCGGGAGTGTAGTGAATCAAAACAAAAACAAAGATACTTGTACCAAAAGGTACTGAAATGCGCAAGCGTACATGGCAAGTTGCAGACTGCATTGTTTGTTGATTGTTGCTGTATCCCGCAAAATTCAAATTCCTCATGAGAAGAAACGTTGCGTAGCCCATTCAACTATCCCTGGTGTATTATGTAAGGTTTGAGTTCTTGTACTGGTGACATGGCGCCTCGCCCCCTTATACATCAATAAAATAAAATAAAAATAACATAATTTATTTTCTAAATCTAAGATAATCCGGAGGAGTCGCACCCCTAGGGTATTCCCGGTTCCCAAATAACAAATTTTGTTTTTTCAGAGATTTTTTGTTTGCATTCTTTAGTATTTTGTTTGGGTCTTTTACCTCTTAATCTGAGCTCTTTAATTCCAAGGCCACCCGAGCAGAACACAAAAGCATATGAATACCTAATTTTGATATTGATAACTGGCCTTGGTATTAAAGAGCTCAGATTAAGAGGTAAAATACCTAAGCAAAATACCTAAGAATTGCAAGCAAAATGTCTCTAGAATAACTAAACTTGATATTCCGGATACCTGGGTAAGTATCTGGTCACCTTAGAGGTATTATTTTGGTATTGTCTTACCTCAATTCGGTATTCGCATGACATTGTGGGAACAATTTGATGGTATTATCCTCAGGTATTTTACCTCTTAATCTGAGCTCATAAATACCAAGGCCAGTTATCAAGTTATTCGCTTCTGCTCGGGCAGTTATCAAGATCAAAATTAGGTATTCATGTGTTGTTGTCTCCTGCTCGGGGAGTACTGCGATGCGTTGAGGGAATCGACCAGGTAAAAAACATACATCGTTAAAGTAAACTCGAATTTATTTTGAAATTCATTGCTTTCGGAAAGAAAAAACTTTCACATGATACAAAACTAGCTTGTCAGCTTGCGGTGAAATGTGGATAAAAGTCAACTGGAAAATTTCTCGAGCCAAATCCTGTGATGCTTCTTCCGAACTGTGAACCGGCCTTTATCTGTGAATTTCTCCATGGTTGAAGAGGCTTTCGTTTTTTTTATACACTGATAAAAAGGCAATGATAATATCTATGTGTCCCATACATGATTTTTTGCACTATGACAAAAAAATTATATCTATTTGTAACCACACATAGTTCCTATGTGTACAAATAACCACTATGTGTGTCCACACATACCTTTCATGTGCCACATAGACTCTCAGAGGGTCTCTGTTTAAGTCTGAACAAATGAATATTTTGAGGAATTTCGCTTGGCTTTTCGCCAATAAATATGTGTGGATTATTTCCCGTGTAAAGTTGGTTCTTGAAATCATTCGAATAAGTCATAAGTTAATCAAGGAAAGACTACAGAGACTTTTTGTCCAGATTCTTGTAGCAAATAATCATACACGGGAAATAATCCACACATACATATTGGCAGAAATCCATGCGAAATTTCGCATAATATTCATTTGTTCAAACATAAACAGAACCCTCTGAAAAAACACATATAAAATGTATGTGGCAAATGAAAATTATGGGTTATTTGTGGTTATTTGTACACATAGGAAGTATGTGTGATTACAAATAGTTATTATTTGTTGATCATATTGCAAAAATGCATGTGGGGGACTCAGATGTATAATCATTGCTTTTTTTTCAGTGTAATTTAAGGTATTATTATGGTTTTCGCTATATTTCTTGGCTCAGTGCAGTAACGAGTAAATCCCAATTTTGACACTTTTAGACACCTATATGTATTCACCTTGTTTTTGATCACTTCAAACGACGCTTTTTATTTGGATTTGTCTCTGCTGTTGGGACGGCAAAGGATGACTTGAATAACAGAAAGTTTTACTACAGTAAACAATAGTTATATTAATAGATTTCCTTATAATAATGTTGCCGCAGGAGTAATTAGTAATACGCATTTTGTTCAACTACCTGTGATTTTCGACGCGTTTCATATGGAACCATTGTGTAGATTGTGTCTTCAAGGTGGCTCCGCTTTAAGGCCCCTAGAGGATGCTGGTCACAAAGACAACTCCAACATTGAGGAACCGAACGACCCGAGCCTGGTGCAACTTGTTCTGAAGTACTTGTCCATTCAGGTAAGTAAATACAACATCGGTTTAGTTGAAACTTGAGTTTTATCGTGCCGTAAGGTGGGAAATATCTGGTAACATGCACGGCATCGATAATTAAATCAAATATAATATATTATTCACCTTTTATTTATACTAATGTATTCCAGATCATCAAAGTCGAATGTACCGAGAGTCCGTTCATTTGCATAAGTTGCCAAACGTTGATCGAGGAGTGGCATCAGTTTCACAATGCCTGCCTTAAAAATGATGAAATCTATCAACAACGTCTGTCGGAAGAAACCCAAGTCAGTCAATCTTTATCGACTGTTCTCAAACAGGAGGAGATTGATAATCAAGACACGGCTTTTGAACCACAGGATGATGATCGGGATGCACAAAACTTCGCCGATGATGCCGCTTCCGGGCACAATACAAGCGAAGATGAAGAAGATATGGACGACAAAGTACCGTCGACGAATCGAAAGGAGAAATCCGATTCGAAGGTAAAGCCGAGAAAGCGCGGCCGACCAAAATTGAAAGATAAAAGAGATAAATGATAGGTTAGAGGACAGTATACGAAGTAGGAAGCGTGCTGAAGTGTGTACCATTTGTGGCAAGTTCATCAAAAATATGACCGAGCACATGAGGATTCACAATAATGAGAGAAGGTTAGTTTGGTTGTCTTGTTTTGATCTATGTTTAATTAAAAATTGTATTTTCCAGGCATCAATGTCCGTACTGTCCAAAAGCGTTTGTGAGCGCGTCCAACTATTATTCTCACGTCAACATCCACACGCGAGCGAAAATGTTCAAATGCGATCTCTGCGATAAGCAATATTCTATTCTCAACAGTTTGAAACAGCACCGAGTTACGCACTTTAAGGAACGAATCTACCTATGTCCAGTTTGCGGCAAGGCTTACTATCAACCGACGGGATTGGCCAGGCACAAACGCACGCACTTTGAGGAACCAAAGATCAAGTGTTCTGAGTGCGATAAAATGTTCCTGACCAAGTAAGAGTCGCTCTTTGTACGAATCAAAATGTTCGACATTTTCTAATCGTCGATTTATTTTGTAGCTCAGACTTACGGAAGCATTTCACCAAACATCTTCCGGAGAAGCCGTTCAAGTGTGAGATTTGCCGTCGAGCCTTTAGTCGAAAAGATAATCTCCGCACACACATGAACACCCATTCCAAGGCGGCTAAAACACTTCCTCCCGATAGCAATCCCAACGTTCCAGAACCGAACATTACTATCAAACGCGAATCTCCCAACCGGTGAATTTCTTTTACTGTTCTACAAAAGCGAAAGTCGATTTTTTATTCTTAAACATTGTTAGTGGACGCGGTCCAAATTTTTTTTTATCGTATTACACTCAGCTCATTTCATTTGAAATATAATAGTTATCTATTAAGCAACGGTTTGTTTGGTTTTCTTCACAATAATTCCTGCACAGATCGTCATTTTACACCCTCAATACTTGGCTTATAAACAGTTCAGTTGGTTAACATCGAATACAACGTTTAGTGATTCCTAGTAGGACGTTTCGTAGAAAATACTATCTAGATATTTTTCTCCGAGATTATACGCAACTTACTCTCCGTTCACCGGGAACAGCCGTGAACTCGCCTGTTAACATTAATGACTCAAACAAAAAAGAAAGATACGATAAAGTGCATACATGTTGTTCCAGTTAAAAAAAAAACCCACCAAGTAATATCCTGCGCGTTATTGTAGTCGTCTTGCAACACCACACTTAAGTTGGTTTGCTCAGGTCATATAGCTAAACAAAACCGATAAAGCCGTGCGATTTACTGCAAACTAAACTCTTACGATGCGAAAAGTTAACAATACGTTTACGGTGGTGTTCCGGATTTCAACGTACAATATAAAAAAAAACTATTCAACGGGTCTCGGATTTGCCTATCTGTTAATACTCACATAAATATATAGACAAAAAGTCGGACTTATTCTGTTGTTATTTTGTTTTAGTTTACACACAAGAGGTCAAGCGTGAGAAATATTACCTTTTATACAAATACATCCTTATTGACTTGGTGCTGCGCATAAGAGATGATGCGAAACGGGTATTGCGCTGGAAGTTAAGATTTAGAAATAGGTAACATTATTCATAGGTTCATCGGCAAAGTAGTTGGGTATAGAGTTGTATATGGAAATTTCAGACATGACGGTACATTGTCACTTACGAAGCCACCTAGCGGTAAAACAATGACAGGGGCAGTGGGGCAGTCTGACAAAAGGGGGATCTGAGATTTTCAAAAATGAGTCTACGTGGTTTATGAACAGGCCCAAAATGCTCAGTCATCAATAATGTACATACGGTACCGACGGCCGCCTCGGAACGACCTAGAGCGACTGCGTACGGGCAGCATCTTGAGGGTTCGATGGGGCCCCTCTTGAGGACTGCTGTAGTACTTTCAAAGCAGCCATAAACATAGCAGCTGAGAACAACGCCGGGCGCGCAGAACAGATACCGCGGAAGAATAAGTTTGATGAGGAGTGTAGAGAGATTTTGGATGAGAAGGACGCAGCGCGGGCGGTAATACTGCAGCAAGGGACCCGACAGAACCAGAGGACTGAAGAGAGCGTTAGTTCTTGAAGCCTGCCACTTTTGATGTGGCGCTATTGACGATTTTAACATTTTAAGCTCGATTCACAATGGATTATATTTAGTTAAAATATGGCTTCTATCAAACTACTAGTATCAGTAATTTAGATAAAACATTATAATACCTGGCTGATAAACAATGAAAAAATACTATCGTTGTGATAAACACTGCACTGAATACAACACGGAAGATTTTCTCTCGAATCAAACTAACGACCAAACACGACAACTTCCGCCGCGAATATTGTGTTTGCTGCATATAGCCTTCAAGAAAACCAAGCTGTCAAATTAGCACCATACGCAGCACCAAGTTTTCGACTTCAAGATTGTTGTTCGTGGATGACACCCAAGCTACCACAAGCCCCCCCCCACCCCCGCCCCCCCACACCCCAGGGCCCCCCCCCCCCCCCCAGACCCCCAGCCACACCCCCACACCCCCCCCCCCCCCCCCCCCCACCCCACACCCCCACAACCCCCACCAATCCCCCCTCCCCAAGGGCCCCCCCCCCCCAAAAACCCCCCCCCCCCCCCCCCCCCCCCCCCCCCCCCCCCCCCCCCCCCCCCACCACCCCCCCCCCCCCCCCCCCCCCCCCCAAACATCCACCCCCCCCCCCCTTCCCTTCCCCCACCTCCCTTGAACACTATATTCTCCCCACGTTTTTCTTTTCTAAATCGGTCAAAACACTCTAAACCTCATTGTCAATCATGTACAACATCAAGATCTGAACTCAAGGATAGTTTGGATGATCTAGATCAGCATTGTGTCCGTAACCAAACCTGTTCAATATTTTTCCTAGTTAAAAGAGTTATTTTTGGACAAGTTTACAGAACAAAGTCATCCGTATTGAATCGGTTAAGGCGTCGTATGAGGTATGACAGTACCATCAGTACCATGGCGGCGTATGACAGAAAGTCATGGACGAGAACGGGTTTTCCGGGAAGCTCACAAGAATTATTAGAGCAACGATGGACGGTGTGCAAAACTGCGTGAAGATTGCAGGCGAGCAATCCAGTACGTTTGAATCTCGCTGGGGACTTCGACCAGGTAATGGACTTTCCTGTCAATTCGTTAGCTTCATGGATGATATGGATATTACTGGCTGAACATTTGGAACCCACTTGAAACCGTGAAGCAAGAAAAGTCGGACTGGTGGTAAATTCGTCGAAAGCAAAGTACATGCTAATAGGCGGCAGCGAGCGCGACGGGGCTTGCATAGGTAGCAGTGTTGCGCTAGACGGGAATACTTTCGAGATGGTGGATGAATTCTTCTACATCCTTGCGAACGGCAGACAACAACGTTAGTCGTGAAATACGAAGGCCTATCATCAATGGCAGTCGAGCTTGTTATCAGCTCCAGAAGAAACTGCTGTCAAAAGATTCGTTTTTGAACCTAGGTTGGAACTAGTTCCAACATGCGATACCTGAACTTGTTGTTAGTGCAAACCTCAATCCGATATAAGTTACAAATAAATCCATACACACTGACTTTCAAGTCGACCCAATATTGATACCCGATTCAGGTTGGAACTGAATCAAAAACAAATTCGCTATAACAATACTCGATCCTCGAGCTCTACTATATTGCTTTCCACAGTTGCTCAATGCAATTCTAGGTAATATCTTCCACTAAACGCACTTTGAGTCCACAACGAATTGCCAATAAAACACCTCCTCCGTTGATTTTAGGCTATCCGCTGGACTCCGGTCGCTTCGCAAAACTTCATACTTACAGCTTAACATCTGTTGGGAGACAGTGCTATTAGTAAGCCAGGTTTCCGTCAGCGCAATGATGTCATAGCAACAGTCAAAGCTCGCCAACTGATATTCTAGTAAGTTGCTTTTCTCACCTCACAAAATGTTGATACGCTGAGACCGTCAAGTGAGGGTTCGCATCCGCTTTAAATCGCTCCATCCATGTTGATTGTCACTTAAATACTGTTTTAAAGTGAGAAAGCAACGGTTCCATAATAACCAGTTCGAAAAGCTTCGACACGGCCTTGACGATGGAATTCATCGATATAATTATCCACGTCCCGCTTGTATCTATTTGTGTGAACGGGGAACATTTGTGCGAATTTTCAACAGGCAGCAAATACGCCCCGTGAGATCGACATGTGGAATACGCTTCAGCGGATGTAACAAGCTAGCAATGTGCTTCTTAAGAAATACAGATGGGAAATCATCGGGTCAAGGGTTAGACTTGAGTAAAGGCGTGGCCTTGAAAATCATCTCTATGTTGACCTCAACTACATCTGACGTTTGTCCATTTTCTGGAACGTTGCTGGCGGCAAGTGTCACACGATCGTCGCTAAATGACTCATCTGTGAACACAGTGGCAAACTTGTCGGAAACAGACGACTGAGGGGAGGTATGTAACTACTTAGGTAGGCGAAGGGAGGCCGGACTGTATCCGTTGCTCGTTAACGGATGTTATTTAAGTCCATGTTCGACAACATACCGGATGGAAGTCATATGAAACCCGGAGTAGGATATTTGTTAAAATCGCGAACCAGTACTTTATCAACATTGAAAATAAACGGTTTGGGATATGCAACTGATTTGACCAGCGGACAAGGAGACATAGAAATATGTCGAGCCTGATCATTCATTTCGTTTCATTGGTGTAACAACATAACAATGGAAAAACCTCGTCTACAACATTTCGCCAATGTTCATGGCTGCTTCGATCCAACCTTGTTGATGACCCACACTTGGCAGTTCTTGCACCTGATTCACCAACCTTGATCGCTGCGCTCCATGTCTTCTCGTACCGCCCAGATTGGAGACGAAGGCCAACTTTGCAGGGTTGTTGTCCGATGTTATTGCAACATGCCACCACTTTCTGAATACTGAGTTCACCGTGATTCATCCTTCGCCGCCACATATTGTTCTCCTGCACAACGCCTAAGATGGTCCTACGGACGCGACGTTCGAAAACACCAAGTGATGGCAGGTAATCCTCGAGTATTGTCCAGGTATCAAGCCCGAAGAGAACCACTTGTCTTATCAGCAGCGTTTTGTACATGGCACATTTAGCGCGGGGGTGGATCTTTTTCGACCGCAAGTTCTTCTGGAGCCTTTAGTAGGCATGACTTCCACTGATTATGCGTCTTCGGATTTCACAACTGTTGCCGTAGTCTGCCGAGCCTAATAATGGCAGGTGACAAATCAAAATTTTAAGAAAGCATTTCCGTGCTATTATAGTTGTCGAATGGAATTATAGCTCCTGCATGCACTGTAGATACATCATGATATGCATGATATGGATACAAAAATCTACCGTGGGAAGGTTTCCATGTCATGAGCAACCACTCAGGACTTCCAAAACATCTATTTCGCAATCGAATCTTCCTTGACCCTTCTTGTGGATGTGGAGAAGTTCGTGGATATTGCTGTTCAACTACCCATCAGGAGACATGTACAGACGAGGCCTATGAACACCCTTGACGAAATATGGGCGTAGTCCGGTAGTTGGTTTATATATTGACAGTAACACAGTAAATTACGTTTAATATTTCTCCTTGATTAAACATTTGACTCTTAAGGCAAAGGTGAGAAGCCAATAGATGTAGACATTACAGAAATAAAAATTGTCTCTTCCAAATAATCACCCTAGAATAAAGAAAAATACTCTAAATGTTATAACATGGTGCATCATCTGACAAATAACTACTGATATTAGTAATCAATAAATAAAATGATTGATGTTTAGGCTACCTAATTTATTTTGAAAATATTTAGTAGAACTAAACCTTTGAAGCGTTCAAAAACCTACAACGGAAGATAGAGTTGAGTGAAATATTTAAAATTACGAACACAGAAGCCAACTACATCGCAGACGGAACCCATCGGCAATCACTTGTGACAATGAAGCTTCATTTCGACGGCAACTGGGCGGGTCATGATGTCTCTAATTTGCATTCATCACTCGTTCTGAATCACCAAACGGAGTAGTGACTGGGTGTCTGCTTCGAACAGCTTTTTTTTCGATCCCCATAACGCACTCACACTGCGTATCGAATCGTATTCGTTGCTTTGCGTATCATTCCCGAATTTAACCAGCAATAAAATTGATTTAATCTATTAAAGAAATGGTTTCCCCTTTTCTTCTGTTTGTTTGCCTTTGACATGACACAACACGGGCAACGGATATGAGTCAAACGAAGTGATTCCCACTAAGCGGTTGTTGTGTGCCCGGTTATTACGAGGGTTTTACTACGTTGGGTAAATATTTGGTGGGCAGTTGATCCCTCGCCATTGTTGTGTTGAAACACCTGGCTGATTTTGTCAATGAATGGAATCGTAGAAAGAAGGTTAATCAATGAATTGTCGCAATGTAGATAACGACTGCTGTCTGAAGTCTCAAAGCATCCGCGTGGTGACTGAGTGGATGACGATTGAAAAGCGTTAGTGGTATTGCATATTCGATAGGTGTGAAGTATGAGCTTATTATATGAACACTATTTTTTAAGGGTCACTGAGGGAGGGTTTCTGATGTTTAGATGATTGGTTGATTCTAAATTGAGTTATTTTGCCACAGGCTGGTTGCCAACATTTAGGTGGTAAACAATCACTTTATATGCCGATTGTTCGTGACCGGTAATATCCGAACGAAGGAAAATTATTAGTTTACATTTGATAGCATATAGAGGACTTTGAGAGGGAAGTCGACAGTCCACAACACCTCTTTTAAAAGCAAGATAAGATTGGATCGTATTTATACGTGTATACTCAACAACCTTATATTCATCAACCAAAATCCAAAATAACAGATTATATGCTATAAAAAAAATGACTCACGCCGTACTATCTTCCGTGAGTAACAATCATTAGCCTAGTGGCAGTGAAGATACTATCAACACTAAACTCATTCAAAACGACATCATGTATGTACGGACCATGCTCGCTTGCCGTGAAACGCTTCAGTCGAAAAAAAAAAACACGCAAATAGATAACCATTGCCGCCAGCCAATTAAAACTGCAGACCATAGACACCCCAGATGCAACGACGGGCGGGGTAAAACAAACACTCAGGTCACCCACACTATCAGCGAGATTCCTTGTCCAAATATTAAACCACATGATAGATAACACATGGACAGCCCAATAATAGGCGTCTGAATAAGGCGACTGATGACAAGACGGCAAGAGCTCACATCCCGTTATCATTTTCAAAAAAATGTTATCTTTCAAGGCGGTATTTGCTTGCAATAGCTTCAATTGTTAAATCTAGTATGGCAATAAATTATAAGGTGAACAAAAGTTGCGGATTTGATTTCACGATAATCAGCTAAAATCACGTACTACCGACTTACCTCGTTTTTGTTTTAGATTTAGAGATGCTACTTAGGAATCCAGTCCCTTCGCTTTCCTTTTGATTCGTGCGTATGGTCCGATTGCCGGATCGGTAATGAAATCAAACAGTACTTTGCTCCACGAATTGTGCTGCGGAATGGTATCGTAGAATTCTGGAGCGATTCGCTTCACCTCCGGTAGATATCGACCGGGAACGGCCGGAAAGTCGTGATGCTCGTTGTGATAGCCAACGTTAAATGTAATCCAATTCAGTGGCCCATAGTAGGAATAAGTCTCGAATCCCTTTGCAAACATGTAGTGTTCGGAAATAAAATGGCCAGCAACCGGATGCATGCCCATAGCCAGCAGGGATCCCGCCACTAAATAAACCATCACCTTCCAACCAAAGAAGTACACCACAATCGTATTGAATGTTAGCTGGATGATGGCATTAACAATCTCCAACTTTTCCACTGGCTTTGGGTTAACAATCAGCGGTCGGAATATGTAAAACAGTGGCTGCATGCAAACCCAAAGAAACTTCCCGAACGTGTTGCAAAATAATTTTGCTTCCAGAAGAGTCGGCAAGTCCGTGTCGATTGTTTCGTCCCCTTGATAACGGTGATGTTCTAAGTGATACTTTTTGAAGCTCACTGACATTGGCAATCCGATAGGGAGATTGCAGAAAAATCCAAACAGCCGATTTGCCATCGGTCTTGCATGTCCAAATGCTAGATTGTGAGCAATCTCATGACATGCGAGCTCTAGCGAATGATTAATCACTCCTCCGAAGAAATAAGCCACCAGGAAAATCATCTTCCAAGATTGGTCCTTCATTATGAACAGCATCGCAAACTGCGTCAGCACCATGGCACCAGCCACAAACTTGAACCGGGGATCATAACCGAAAAGCTTCTTGATCTGCGGATATTTTTGCAGAATAATCTTTCTACGACTGGCGTGCGGTTCCTCGGTGTAAGTCCACTCAAAATCCGTCCTGGACACATGCTGGCCCATCGCGGCGAATTTTTGCTTGCTTGGGAAATGTTCCCAAAATGAAAACACAAAAATCCGAATTTCACAACACTTTTTCACGTTCAAAAGTGAAGACGCTCAAAAGTAAAAGTACATCTGCCTCGGTTGCAGCGGTGACCACCAGTCCAAATCCAACAGTCAGAAAAAACGAAGAAAATAAAAATGATTAACAACTTGCCGGACGGCACAATCGCTACAAGACTACTACCAATGCAGCAGACGTCTCGAATTTCAGCTGATATGAGAAACTACAGACATCCGAACCGAAGCCGAAGCAAATCCACGTATCGGTACCACTACTACTTTGCTCCTTTACCGCGGGCAGCGAGACCACAGAAAACACAAACACCACCGTTATGAATGGGAGGAAATGAACTTGCGATGAATTAGGCTTTTTGACGTTTAATCACCTTTCCCTTTCTAGCACATGCCGAGGAATAGTGGTTTGTTTTCCTCTAAAAGATTTTCCTTCTTACTTGCACTCCTTTGATCTAAATGGCGCTGTAGTGTGCGTGCGTTCAAGGTCACTAAGCTAGTGAACGTGGATGAAAACAAAACTCTGTGTAGAAGGTACACATTTTCAAATAATAATAAACCTCCAAACGAACACTGTAATTTTAAAACACCCATCGGCACAAAATAAGCTTTGATTGAAATAGGGTATTATAGATGTATGTGAATTATAACATATTTCGATAAGAAATATAATAACATACCGGCATTTAGTTTATTTTTGAATTTTGACATGCGAAACTATTGAAAAAAACAATTTCAATAAATAATGATTGCAAGACAACACCATAGACTAACTCTAAGACCAGTAGGTCCCTAACAAATACGATTTTTTTCTTGGCTCAGTCAGTACTAGCACATCGGTCCCAACCTCGGTCCCAAGCTTAATAATACGCCCCTAATAAAGAACTCACACGAACACACTCTCAAATATTCTGTCATAATAACACAGCAAATCAAAACAAAGGCGCAAATTTGTATAGTTAGGTGCTGGCTTCAAGGTGTAATAGGATGGTGTCCAAGGGGTCTTACAACAGTGAACCAATTTCAAATAGGACGGACCAAGGGGTTTTACAACAGTGAACCAATTTCAAATCGCTAGTTGCATATTGATTGTTGACAACACCATCCTATTTCACCATGAAACACGCTACAAAAACCAACGAACCAACCACTATACTTATGACAGACATACAACGCTGACCCATAGACTAACTCTAAGACCAGTAGGTCCCGAACAAATACGATTTTTTTCTTGGCTCAGTCAGTACTAGCACATCGATCCCAAGCTCGGTCCCAAGCTTAATAATACGCCCCTAATAATGAACTCGCACGAACACACTCTCAAGTATTCTGTCAAAATAAAACAGCAAATCAAAACAACCACCGTACCGAAAGGCGCAAATATGTATAGTTAGGTGCTGGATTCAAGGTGTACTTCGGACCAAGGGGTTCTACAACAGTGAACCAATTTCAAATCGCTAGTTGCATATTGATTGTTGGCTGACCGTTGTACGAACTGTCAAATACTTTAATCCAGTACCAAAAAACACGTACTAGACTAAAGGAGTACAACCATAGACTAACAGCAAATCAAAACAAAGGCGCAAATATGTAAAGTTAGGTGCTAGCTTCAAGCCCCCCCCCCCCCCAAGCTTAATAATACGCCCCTAATAAAGAACTCACACGAACACACTCTCAAATATTCTGTCATAATAACACAGCAAATCAAAACAAAGGCGCAAATTTGTATAGTTAGGTGCTGGCTTCAAGGTGTAATAGCAACAATCAATGTGCAACTAGCGATTTGAAATTGGTTCACTGTTGTAGAACCCCTAGGTCCGAAGTATACCTTGCAGTCTGCACCTTGCAATAATTTTTGCGCTTTTCGGTACCTTCCGGTACTAGTATCTTGGTTGTTGTTTTGATTCACTATGTTATTTTGGACCCTAACAACATTTTTTTTCTCTCTCCCCTCCCCTCGGTCCCAGCTTAATAATACGCCCCTAATAAAGAACTCACCCATACTTATATCCCACACAACCCAATTTGTTAGTTAGGTGCTGGCTCATGGTGATAGTCAAGCAATCAATGTGCAACTAGCGATTTGAATTGGTACTGTGTAGAACCCCTGGTCGAGTACCTTGCAGTCTGCACCTTGCAATAATTTTTGCGCTTTTCGGGACCTTCCGGTACTAGTATCTTGGTTGGTGTTGATTCAATGTTATTTTGGTACAACTGTAGGAAATCTTTACACAGTGAACCAATTCAGGGAACAATGATTTTTCGTGGCTGACGTCAGTACGAATGTCACATCGGTCCATCTCGGTACCAAGCTTACTAATACGACCCAATAGAAGAACTGCAAACGAAACAAACGCGCAAATATCTGTCAAAATAACACAGCAAATCAAAACAAAGGCGCAAATTTGTATAGTTAGGTCTATGGTACAACGCTGTACCAACAATCAATGTTCAACTAGCGATTTGAAATTGGTTCACTGTTGTAGAACCCCTAGGTCCGAAGTATACCTTGCAAACTGCACCTTGCAATCATTCTTGCGCTTTTCGGTACCTTCCGGTACTAGTATCTTGGTTGTTGTTTTGATTCACTATGTTATTTTGACACAACATCTGAGAATGTGTTGGTGTGAGCTACGTTGTTAGGGGCGAATCATTGAGCTTGGGACCGATCTTGGGACCGATGTGCTAGTACTGACTGAGCCAAGAAAAATATCGTGTTTGTTCGGGACCTACTGGTCTTAGAGTTAGTCTATGGCTGTACGTTGTATGTCTGTCCCAGGCATTAATTTCTACACTCCCGCTTCATTTTACTCAATTTTTGATTACAATTGTATACTATCTTTTTTTCTCTCACGGAAATGTTACTCAGTTTTCGTAAAAAGTGGATCTACTCAATTTTATGAGTAGATCCACTTTTTACGAAAATTGAGTAACATTTTTGTGAGAAAAAAAGAGATAGTATACAATTGTACTCAAAAATTGAGTAAAATGAAGCGGGAGTGTAGCATACGTGAGTTGACATATATGTCACATATGTCATAATGGGACCCCCCGTTACTGAAAATTAAGTGCTGTCACTCTGTATAAATGTCACTTTGTGAAACAGCATGTCAGTTTGTGAAAATAAAAATGATTAGATTTTTCTTGTTTAAAAATCGAGAAAAAATAGTTGAGATTCATAAAAAATATTTTTGTGCTGGGAAGACCGCCCATCACCAATACGAAAGGAAAAACCATGTTTTTTTTTTAAATTAAAACCCCCTATTAAAATAAATTCCTCCCCTCGGATATGTGATCTGGACGCGATGAGTGGGCCTACGTCATCTCCACTGAGATGGCAACCAAAGCAACAATCAATATGCAACTAGCGATTTGAAATTGGATCACTGTTATAGAACCCCTTGGTCCGAAGTACACCTTGAAGCCAGCACCTAACTTTACATATTTGCGCCTTTGTTTTGATTTGCTGTGTTATTTTGACAGAATATTTGAAAGTGTGTTCGGGTGAGTTCATTATTAGGGTATACAATATAATAAAATTAAATTTAATTTCACCCCACCCCCCCCTAAAATTTTCCTTTCGCCTTCCGGTCTAGTATCTTGATTGTTGTTTTGATTCACTATGTTATTTTGACACGACATTTGAGAATGTGTTGGTGTGAGCAAATATCTTTTCCTCTTCTTATTAGTCTATGTATTATTAAGCTTGGGACCGAGCTTGGGACCGATGTGCTAGTACTGACTGAGCCAAGAAAAAAATCGTATTTGTTCGGGACCTACTGGTCTTAGAGTTAGTCTATGACCAAAGACAAGACTGATTTTTTGATTTAATGCCGCGTCACATATCTGGCATTGATGCACTAATTTTACACATGTGATCCAACGGACATCCTGTCTTGGACCATTGAATGCTGTTGCAGTTTGGTGGGGCTCTTTCCTCAGTAATATTGATGTGGGATTTCCTCTTGGCTGCAACACCTTTCTTATGCGTTCTCTGACATGATGAGTCGTAGCCACGCTTAAATATAAATCTAGCTAGATGGGTATATGTTGATCAGGGGGTAAGTCACTCGGCCACTTTGTGTTACCACCCTAAAAAACACCATCCACCACACTTCAAACACACTCGCCACCACATGAAAGATAAATTCATATCTGGCACCACTTGCACGAATCGGTTGTTTGTTTTCTCACTGTTTTGTTTCCCTCTCGCTTGCAATCATGTGATTTAAATGATGCATAAGTGTGCGTGAATTAACCGCCAAAAAGGTCCATGGTTGCCAATAAACATAAATTTTCGATTGCAGTATTGAGAGATAAGTTGAAACCAGGGGGCTAGTCACTCTGCCACGTTGTGTTTGTGTTTCAGTGTGTCGGAAGGTGTCTCTGTGTTTCATCCAAGTCGATACATTTTCCCAATATCTTCCGAATGCACCTGAGCCAGCTCTAGCATCTGTATCCGCTCGTCGTCGCTTGTGGCACCGCTGCAAAAATAAAAAGATGGGATTATTATCAGTGACATGGCCTATTTCGTTTGCATGGTCCGTTTAGAACTTAATTGTGCCGAAAGTTTGTGAACTTTTCTGATAAGCGATTCGTTGGGGTGATTAGCCAAGAGGAACATTTTGAATGTGAAGCTTTTGTATTATTTGACAACAGTATAGAGAAAAAATCCATACGACGACTTCCTTTGTGTTGGTGGATTTGACAGTTCTACAATTTTCATGGTAAAAGAACATACTTTTAAATTTACACACTGAACCGAAAAAATATACTTTCAATTCAAACACAAAACTTTCGCAGTAGATGATTTTACTTTTAATTTAATGAAAAATAAACTCTTTTCAGAAGTAAAGTGCTAAGCTTTTAATAAAACAATATTTCTTTTTTGTGTGTAGGAACGTGGCGTTAGTCTTATTTTGTTATGTCTCACTTCAAAGAGCTATAATAAAAATACCACACATTTTAGCTATGGTATACAAACAATTTTATAACGGCTTTATTCTCGATAATTTTATAATAATAGATAAGGAATAGGCGTGATGAAGCTTTACCATAGACTAAAGTTTGTAGTACACTGTTTGTCCAATAGCCAAATATTTGGCATAGGCAGCTAGACAGCTGACAGATATCATAGATGTTTGTCAGATGCCTATCTGCCTATGACACATATTTGGCAATTGGACAAACAGTGTACTACAAGCTTAACTCTGATTTACTTTGCCACCGAAAAGTGAATCTTATAGTTGAGCAAGACTCAAATAATTATTGTTAGGCTGCTCATGCATGTATGGCTTTGAAACGATTAAACGACTTAGAAGATAGGATTTGACAAATAAAAAGGAGGCAATGAACGGACAAATAAACTTAAACTTTTCTACAATAGAACTATAGAATTAAACTAAATAACGTAAAAGACAAGAACTGACTAAGGTGGACAAAATGATAAGTGAATTAAACGTAGTAAGACGAGGTATGCATCGATAACTTTCAGAGCACATAAGAACTAGACATATATTATCTAAATTATAAACGACTGAAGAAGTTACGAAGAGTTCAAGAGAGCTTAAACATATAAACGTAACACTGACTGACTAATTAAATAACATAAAGAGACGCAACGAGGAGGAAACTTCTCTCCCATCAGCAAACCAGGACTTGTAACATCAGACATAACTAAAACTGGTAGAATTCAAATATCTCAACGACATAATAACAATGTATTTTTGATTTAAGAAAACGGTTCACAAATGATGAACTAAACTACAAAAGACTCAAGAAAACACACTGACAAACTAAAAAAAATAAAAAGACAAAACGACACCATACAAAACAGTGGACATGGACATGACTGAGAGAAAGGGGAAGCAAACTTGTAAATGTAACACCTTTTGAGGTAGTGTCAACAGCGTCTCTATGGACGACATTATCCTTACACGGCTGGTGAAATGATTCAAAAGGAGTTAAGTTATATCATTCTAACGCACAAGGAACAATACAATAGCTTCTTATTTTTGGTTCGAGAAAACTGCATGCAGACTCTCAGAGCACATAAAGGCACACCAACGGATCAAACTACAGAAGACCAAAGAAATTACGAACCACCGTATTGAATTTGCAAACGCTGACTGACGCTGCAAACTGACTAACAAAATAACAAAAACAATTGAAAAAAATAACAGACGAAAGGACTCAAAATTCTCAAACGTGGCTCCTTCCGAGTCATTTGCAACAGCGTTTTCTTGGACGACATGTTCCATGTACGGCTGGCAAAATGATTCGAAAGGATCTACGCAACGATATCATCAAAGGCCTGGCGTAGCGGTTTCTACTCTATTCAGAGTCCCGCCAGTAAACCTTAAAAAAAAAATTAAAACCCCCTATTAAAATAAATAATGTCATAGGGTACGGGACAGGTTTTAAGCAGTTTATTCAGCACCTGAGACATTTGATGAAGCTGTATGTAATTTATAATTAGAACTGCCAATATTTAGACATTAATCCCTCTGCTTACGTCTGGTCTATCGGAACATACCTTTAGCAACGAGCATTAGACTCAGAAAATTTCATAGCCATGGAATAAAGTTCCCAATTGCAGGGACTTTTTAAAAGCATGCGGCTTGCTTTCCATTAAAAAAAATGTTTTCTTCAGCTCCTCAATCTGTACATAAACTAACAATCCCTTTACCCATCCGCTCTCGAAAACTATCAACCAAACATGTCGATGGCTACGATCACAAACTCGTCTACTAGCTAGTTATGAGACAGACGTACACGACCAAACTTTTAGGCTTTTAGTTTGTCATTGATCTTTAGATTGGCAATGTGTAATTCTTATTTCATTTACTCTCACGCAAATGTTAGCCAAAGCGACTGTGATGACAAACGGGATGCTTTGTTTAAAAACAAACAAATGCAAGAGACAGCAGACTTCACGTTACATTACCGGTGCGCTATATCCATGGTTAACAAAGAAGAGAGGAAACATGGGCTCTCTCAAAAGCAACAGTGATGCCATAGCTGCCGCTCAACAGCGGAGCATTATTTATCGTAGGGTACTATTGGACAGCTCCAAAACATTTTTTTTTTATTGCATATGATAGTATCAGATGATGGACGATTATATTGTCCATCATCTGACACTATCATATTCAATAAAAAATATGTTTTGGAGCTGTCCAATAGTACCCTACGATAAATAATGCTTCGCTGTTGAGTGGCAGCTATGGCATCACTGTTGCTTTTGAGAGAGCCCATGTAAGCATAGATTAACCTCCAATGATTGGAAGAAACATGAAATAAATAGTGATTTCAGATTTTCTAAATATGTAATAAATTTAACTCAATGTTCAGCATCACGTTCTGGCAACAAGCCTAGTTGCGAGAGCGAGCTGATGAAGACATGCTCTCCGACACACGCAATTAAATGCAAAATACACAAAGGCAAAAATTGAGCGAACTTCTTCAGTAGGTAAGAAACTGATGGTTTTCTAGATGATGTATTTTAAATCTTCAAAATGGCAGTAATAAATTGGTAATCAATCATGATTCATGCATCGAATCATTGGCCCGATAAAGAAAGCTTATGATCGTATCATTAAAAGTGAAATAATTTGGAAAATGTACATTGATAGAAAAAACCTTCACAAACGCACACATTGTTCACTTCATAACGTTACTATAACTTTCACCCGTTCACCCCCCCCCCTTCACAAATATATTTTTATGTTTTTCTTTTAACTTCCCCAGAGCATCTTATCGTTTTTTTATATTCGTCACCGTGTGGTGGCAACCACAAAAAAAAATTATATAAAAAAAAAAAAAAAAAAAGAGCCGCACCGGGGACACACATCATATAAATTTTTCCCCCACAAATTTATGCGAGATGTAACTTTACAAAAAAAAAAAAAAAAAAAAAAAAAATTTCAAATATTTTGTGGTTACGTGGTGCCACCCCCTGTTTTTCCCCCCCCCACAAAAACCCAAAAAACAACCCCGGGGCTCCCGGAAAATTTTCTTCCCCAAACCCCTTTTTTTTTTCTTTCCGCCGGTTTTTTTTCCCCCCCCTTTTGAGGATAAAGTTCCTGCTGAACGTCGAAATCTACAAAAACGCATTGCTTTCTTATATACACGCTAAGATGAGAATACCTAAAGATCGTTAAAAAGTACCGATAATTGCTCAAAAGTGCACATACCCAAATTATGCGTAAACACAGATTACCTAATATTAAGTAATAGTATTGAACGAAAATAAACGTTAAAAATTACCGATTTTTTATCGTTACTTTTTACTGAAAATTGGGTAATTTATTTGTAGTTTTATTTTATGGAATGCTTAAAGAGAAGGCATGCAATTTATAAATTTATCCATTCGATGTAATATTAAGAATGTTGCACTTAACAAGAAACAAATGTTCATATGTGTTACAGAAATATGTTTTCGGTATTAAAATATAAGTATTAATAAATTATTACAGAAATGATTTTCTGCATCAATCCAACATTTTGACACGTTCATTTTTTCACCTCGGCGCGACACCGAATTGCACCTCAGGATTCACGTTGGTCCACAAGCATCCATCTGAGCTAGAATCAAATAAAATAATGCAAAAGTTTTTGCTTCATATATTGGGAAATGAATAAACTATTTCTTGAACGATTAATAAGAAAAATAATTACCTTTCCGCTATAACAATATGGCTACCGCGTTGCTGCAGCGACGAAATATTTATTCAATATTAGGTAAATATTAAAGTCCAATATTTGAAAATGAACATTACCCATATGACAGTAAAAATGACTGTTTATTATCGTTTAATTTTACCGATATATTGGGTATTGTGAACATTACCTAATTTTAGGTAATATAAAAACCTAATTTTAGGTTTTCTCATCTTAGCGTGTATGGATCTTTTTACACAACAAACCCCCGGGCCATTTTTATTTTTTCCAACCCCCCCCACAGGACTATTAAAAAAAAAACCCCTTTCTAAATTATTATGGATAAAAAACACAACCCTATAATAAAAAAATATACATAGAAACAAAAAACAAAACAAAAAAAAATACACAATCACAAAAAGCATGCGTTATGCATTTGGTTATAATAATCCATAACAATGTTTCATAAGGCTGTGTGTTAAAGTATGAGATTCAAACCGATTCCTTGTGGCTGAATTTCATAAGGTTTTTGAATTAACTTCGTTTGGTTTTTTTCGCCAGTGTAGGAGTTATAGACCTATTTCCTGACAGCTGATTAAAATAGTGACCCCTGATTAAGCCGTTTCCTACCCTAATATGTAAGCGCTCAACCAAACGGTAATATGGAACAAAATTCAACCTCTAACCTTTTTAAGTCGATGCTGGCCTTAATATAGTCACAAATGGAGAAGCAAAACCACCTAACAAAGGCACTTAAGTGTGGGAACCAAGGGGTGGATCCCTCAGCACACTTTTCTTCTATGCTATTTGTTTTTAGTGTGTCTACAAGCGTTGCAATGTTCTTAGGAGTTCCCCTAATGTGCTGACGGTGCCGATGTATTGACAGCCCAATTTGTTATTCTCTGCTGGCAAGGTTGCTGGTTTCTTATTTCAATAAGCTCAACTGTCAAAAGTGTTCGTCAGTGTGCCACTTATGTGGTATGGATTGAAAATTGAAGTTTCTTTTTTTTTTTTTTTTTAATCAGATCGTTTATTTGTTAGGCTCAGGCGTGTGTAACACTTTACGGAGCCGATATTCAATATTGTTATTTACAATGTACAATTTTTCAATTTTAGTAAAGTGGGGTGCCAATTACTCGTGGCTAGCTCGAGGTTAATGGGTCACATTATTGTTTGGAAGGGGCTAGGCAGGTAACTTATTTCAGGTATTTGTTGCTGCTCATGGTTGCGACATCTTCCAAATCCTCGGTCTCTGTAGTCCCTTACTGGAACTAAGCTGCAGATGGGTGACCACAGCTTGCTGGGCAGGTACAAGTAGCACGGAAACAAAAGGATAATATAACTGGGACACAATGGCAGGGAATTTACTAGAGTGAAAGGGAGGGGGTGATGACATTACACTCTTAGATCAGACAAACAAAGGAATTCGTAAATCGCTTGCATGTAGGGAAGATCATGCATTCCCAAAACATCTCTTACTTCGCGGAAGGGTTGTCTACCTCGGGCCACAAGGGTATCCAATAGTCGTGCTCTGGAGGCATCATTACCCGGGCAATGCCAAACTGCGTGATCGATGTCATCATAACCGGTTCCGCACCTACATATGTTGCTATCGACGAGGTTAATTCTGTAGAGATGTGCGTCTAGCGAGTAGTGGTTGGACATAAGTCTTGACATCACACGAATGAAACCGCGACTTACATCCAGACCTTTGAACCACGATCTCGACGAAACATTTGGAATAATGGAATGTAACCACCGCCCAAGAGAATTACTTGTCCAAGCGTTTTGCCAACTTTGAAGAGAACTCTGACGTACTAATGGGAAAAATTCATCATGTGAAATTCTTCTTTCAAAAATCTCGCCTTCTTGTGCGCCCACCTTTGCTAGAGAGTCCGCCTTCTCATTGCCTGGAATTGAGCAATGTGAGGGGACCCATACAAAGGTAATTCTAAATGATCTTTCGACCAACGCACACATCTGCTCCCTTATTTTTGAAAGAAAGTAAGATGAGTGCTTAACTGTTTTCATCGACTGGAGAGCCTCAATAGAACTGAGACTATCCGAGAAGATGAAATAATGGTCTACGGGCATGTCGGAAATTATCCCCAATGCGAAATTGATTGCTGCCAGCTCAGCAACATATACGGAACAAGGTTCCTGAAGTTTCCGGAAGGCAGATGAGTATTCATTGTAAACACCGAAACCAGTGGATCCATCAATGCGCGACCCATCAGTGAAAATTCTTCTATTGCAATTGACATGTTGGTACTTTTCGATGAAAATATGGGGAATTAAAATAGGTCGAAGTTGATCTGGAACTCCTTGAATAGCCTGTTTCATGGAGAGATCATAAGCAATGGAGGAACTGTGATAAGGAAAGCGTACACTAGGAGGGATATAGCATGGAAGACTAATATCAGATGACATATAGTTAATATAGATTCGTAAGAATCTAGACTGGGTTCTCAATTCGAGCATTTCTTCGAAGTTTTCAATCACAAGGTTGTTACTGATTCCACACTTGATCAGTATTCTAGATGAGAGCTCCCAGAAGCGGTACTGTAAGGGTTTTACTCCTGCCAGAACCTCCAGGCTCATATTATGCGTTGAATGCATACAGCCAAGGGCAATACGTAGACAACGATATTGAATGCGTTCCAATTTGATGAGGTGGCTATTTCTTGCCGAGAGGAAACAAAAAGAGCCATATTCGAGAACTGAAAGAATAGTTGTTTTATAGAGTTTAATGAGGTCTTCCGGGTGAGCACCCCACCATGTCCCGGAAATTGATCTTAGAAAATTGATCCTTTGTTGACATTTCTGTTTTAAATACGCAAAGTGATTACTCCAAGTGCATTTTGAATCAAACATGACTCCAAGGTATTTGAAGGTCAAAGATTGGGTAATGTCTCTTCCCAACAGCTTGAGACGCAGTTGGGCTGGGAACCGCTTTCTAGTAAACACTACCAATTCGGTTTTATGCGGTGAAAACTCGATCCCCAAATTTCTGGCCCAGATGGACAGATTATCTAGGGAATTTTGCAATGGTCTTTGCAAGATTTCCGCACGTGGACCTCTAAAGGAGATCACAGCATCGTCTGCAAGTTGTCTTAGCGTGCATCTATTTTCCAAGCAGTTATCAATATCTTTAACATAAAAATTATAAAGCAAGGGACTTAAACATGAGCCTTGGGGTAAGCCCATGTAGCTAATTCTGGAAGTTGTCAGTTGACCTAGATTGAAGGTCATTTGTTTTTCTGACAGTAAATTATACAAAAAGTTGTTTAAAATTCCTGGTAATCCACTACTGTGCAGACTATCTGCCAGTATATCTATGGAAACTGAATCAAATGCGCCCTTAATATCCAGAAATACTGAAGCCAATTGCTCCTTGTGTGCAAAGGCCAGTTGTATATCAGATGAAAGCAACGCTAAACAATCGTTTGTTCCTTTGCTCTTTCGGAAACCAAATTGCGTATTTGATAGTAGGTTGTTTGATTCAACCCAACGGTCAAGTCTTGATAGGATCATTTTTTCTAACAATTTCCTTAAACATGATAGCATAGAGATCGGACGGTAAGAATTGTAATCAGACGCTGGTTTCCCAGGCTTTTGAATAGCTATTACTTTAACCTGCCTCCATGCGGGTGGAACTATATTTAATTCCATGAGAGTGTTATACAGGTTAAGTAATCGTCTTTTAGCGATATCGGGGAGATTTTTTAGAAGGTTGAATTTAATCATATCGCTTCCCGGAGCAGAGTTATTCGATGAAAGAAGTGCCATTGAAAATTCCAACATTGTGAATGGTTCGTCCAGAGAACCGTTATTTCGGGTAGTATCCCGTAAATTCGGTTGTGTTGGGACAGAGTCTGGACAAACCTTTTTAGCGAAGTCGAATATCCACTGCATGGAGTATTCTTCACTCTCATTGGAGGATGAGCGGTTTCGCATGTAACGAGCCTTTCTCCAAAGCGTTGTCATCGAGGTTTCTCTAGATAGTCCCTCTACAAACGAACGCCAGTAATTGCGTTTCTTTGCTTTGAGTAAGTTTTTAAGCTTTTTTTCAAGCTTGAGGTACTTATCAAAAAGCTCACATGTTTCATGTCTACGATAATCTTTAAACGCATCGGATTTCTCAAGATACAACTTAGTGCATTCGTCATCCCATCCAGGGGTGGCGGGTCTTCTTTTGAGGGATGCACTTGGAACACGTCGTTTCTGAGCTTCTAATGCACTTTTGTACATCAGGTCGGAAAGGAAACGATACTCTTCTAATGGTGGAAGAGGATCGGTAGAATCAATACCAAGGGTTACCGCCGATGCAAAATGTTGCCAGTCGATATGCCTCGTGAGGTCATAAGGAACATGGATTGACTGGTCTGTTTTTTGAAAACTATTTGTGATTGAGATAATTATTGGTAAGTGATCACTACCATGGGGATCATTGATTACCTTCCACAGACAATCTAATGATAGTGAATTAGAACACAAAGATATGTCAAGTCGACTCTCCCTGGCAGGAGGTTTTGCTATTCGTGTCGCTTCCCCAGTGTTCAAGATGGTCAAGTTGAAATCGTCGCATAAGTCATAGAAAATACCCGCTCTGTTGTCATCGTATTGTTCGCCCCAAGCAGTACCGTGGGAGTTCAGATCGCCCAGAATAAGAACTGGAGATGGAAGTAATGTAATTGAACTCCAAAGTTGACGGCGGTTTATTGATGCCCTCGGAGGGACATAGACGGAAGCTATGCAAAGATCTTTATTCTTTACATTTATTTGGCAAGCGACGATTTCAATGCCTGAGATTATTGGGAGTGAGATTTTATAGAAGGGGTAGCACTTTTTGATCCCCAGAAGTACGCCACCATATGAATCATCTCGGTCCAGGCGAATAATGTTAAAATCGTGGAAGTTTAATTCATCTTCGGATGAAAGCCATGTTTCACAGAGAGCAAATATATCACAATCAGAATTGTGAATCAAATACTTGAACGAGTCTAATTTAGGTATTAGACTACGACAGTTCCATTGTAATACCGTGATCATATCTTGATCCTCACTCGACGAATTATTCATCGAAAGATATGAATTCACCAATAAGGGGCCATGATACAGTCAATTGCTTGAAGTAGTTTCCAACTATAGGAATAAGCAGGTCAATAATTCCTCGGAGCGGTGAAGCATCCGAAAGGCCAAGAGCATTTAAAATGTTATCCACAATGTCCCTAAAATTAATCTTACCTCGCTTGGACGGGATATTCTTAGAATTGCGAGAAGACGTAGTGTTTGGTTTTGGCAACCTCTTACGGTTACTGTTATTAGGTAGCGGCGGGTTGGTATAGCTACAGCTAGGAACGGATGCATCAGCTATTACCGGTTTATTCGGTTTTTTAAATTGACCCCCTGCTACCTCCAATTTTTTGCAAGCTTTTGAGAGTAGGTTTTATTTGTTTCCGGCGCACACCCGGAGAACTAGTAGGCTTTCTTTTACCGGGGGCGTGTACCTCCGGAAATCCACTCTCTTCGGCTTCGTCAGAGTCCAGTTCATCGGAAGACAAAATCAAAAAAGGATTTTCATTTTGAGCGGCTGATACAGACGATGCAGACGCTCCGTTTTGCGACTTTAACATTTCTGCATACGTCTGCTTGGAGCGTTCTTGTATGGAACGTCTCACGTTACCAGTGCGCTTCTTGTACACGGGGCAGTTCTGCAAATCGTGGAGAGGCTCTTTGCCACAGTAAGCACACTTTGTTGCTTCCTGTTGGCAAGCATCCTCTAGATGCCTTTGGCCGCATTTGCCACAACGGGGCTTGTTGTCGCAAAAAGTAGCCGTATGACCCAACTGTTTGCACTTGGTACAATTAAATACCCTTGGTACAAAAAGCCGCACTGAGAAAAAAACTTTATCAATTTCAACAAATTTTGGGAGAATTGATCCGGCGAAGGTCACTTGAAGCGAGTCCGACGGTGAATACGTCTTTTTTCCATCTACCATTGATCCTGCATGCAATTGTTTGCATTCCAGAATCTCAATGGCAGACGAAGCAGAATCTGGAAGTCGCCCCTTACCTTCCATAACGTCTTCACAAGTCAGGCTCGCTGCAGAAACCACACCGTCTATCTCCACATCTCGAGATGGGATGTAGACGTAGTACTCAACATTATAACCTTCGTCACTAGCAATTTCATTTGCAATTTTATACGTAGGTGCAGTGACACGCAGTTTGTTTCGGTTGACCTGATGAAATTCGGTCCCCGGATAACGACGCGTCAAATTTCTTTTTATGCCCAAAAAGTCTAGGGCTTTCACTTTCTGCCGAAAGTAGACAACCCAAGGAGAGGCAGAAGACGGCTGATAACAGCGCGCCCTAAAAAATCTTTGGGAGGCAAGTCGCCTCCTTAGCATCATCCATGAAAAGACAAATTCAGGGACAAAATAAAACAAAAATTAAATAATAACGAAATAAAAATCTGATGATTTTTTTTTTAACCACCCTATGCAGAACGATATTTTTTTGAACCACCCTATGCAGAACGATTTACTATATGGGAGAGAGATACACAACACACTAGCAGATGACGAAACAAAAAACAAATGTGCTACTTGCCGTTTGCCGGTATGGCACCTTCTGCTGTTGTTCGCAAACAAAGCACCGCTTGCTGACCGGCAGTGGATGGAGCGATGACCTTCCTTGCTGCGATGGTGCTTATGGGGTTACACTTTTTCCCCTCGGGTGTTTGACGATGGTACAGGCTGGACAGATCATCCGTCGGGCTCGGCCGGGAATGTCTGCTTCCCTAATGGAACGCTCGGCTGGATATCGGTGGTTTAAACAGTGCACTTTTAATCACCGCGTGATTGATAGCGGGTTGAAAAAAAAAAATGCAAAAGAGGTAATGCGGAGTGCGAAAAAAACTAAACCGAAGCTCTTCAGCGTTCGATGCGGAATGAACCGATGAAGATTGATAGAATTTTAAGCTATATTGAGTTACTCGCGAGTTACGCGGTGCATCAAAGCAACTCAGAGTAAAGCTGTCTCACCCCTAGGCATAGTCAGGTGAAATCAGGGATCTGGCGGACAGCGATTTTCCTGTAGCCAACATCTCTAACAACCAAACGTCAAAAGGCGCATTGTTTATAAACAATGCTGGCGTTCCTACCCGTAGTAACAAACGTCAGACGGGCCTTATTCAAATAAGGCCCGTGATATGTTACATACTGTCAAACGCTAGTAAATAGGATAGGGTTGTCAGTCCCTTGGGTGAAATGGTAGTTTCTACTACAAGAATTTTTTCTGTGTAAAACATCAACATCAAGGCAACCGTGGCGAGTTGGACCAACAATGGTCCTAGCCAGTCGAGAAAGACAAGTCCAAAAAAAAAAAAAAAGTATTTGTGTTTTTAATGGTGTAAGAATCTCTATTGATGCCAAATTAACTTTAGTGAGTGGAATAATGTCCTCGAAGCAATTTATCAGTCTCAATAATAAGTATGACCGGGTAGTTGTTCTGGTATGTACTATTTCCTTATATAGAGTGATGGTGCTTGATCGGTTCTTTCGTCTCAGGTGGATATGGATTGTTTCTACTGTCAGGTGGAAGAGAAGTTGAACCCCGAAATACGTGGGAAACCCATTGCAGTAGTACAATACAATCCGTGGCAGGGTGGAGGGTAAGTGAATATTTCCACTTTAAAGTTTGTATTGTAATAATTATCAGAAAATATTTGATATCTAGTATAATCGCTGTTAACTATCCTGCACGTGCCAAAGGTGTCACTCGCCATATGCGTGGAGATGAGGCAAAACAGCATTGTCCGGACATAGTACTTCCGCAGGTACCTCAGGTTCGTGGAAAAGCAGACATTTCTAAATACCGGGACGCCGGCAAGGAAGTAGCCGCTGTTTTACAGACTTTTACACCACTTCTGGAGCGAGCGAGTGTAGACGAAGCTTATTTAGACATCACGGAACGAGTGTTGGCTCGGCTGCGCGATATGAATGAAGGTAAATTTCATCTGCTTCCTGATAAACTGGTGAACACCTTTGCAGTTGGATACGACAGTATTGGAGAATTCGTGCAGAAAATTTCCGGGGATTTGGAAGGAAGAATAGGCTCTCAAGAATTAGAAAGCAAGGAAGACAGGGTCGCATATAAGAAAAGTGACATTAAGCTGCTCATAGGAGCTTCTATAGTCAATGAGATACGCGCAGCGGTTAAAGACAAAACCGGATACGAATGTTCTGCTGGTATTTCACATAATAAGATTCTGGCAAAGTTAACAGCCGGTTTCCATAAGCCAAACAAACAAACCATTTTACCTTTGAAGTGTATCTCAAAAATGTATGAAACACTATCGATAAAGAAAGTTAAAGGCCTTGGTGGTAAACTTGGTGATCAAGTATGTGAAATTTTGAAAATTCAAACCATGAGTGAGCTTGCAAAATTTCCGGAGAAGCTTCTTCAGAACCACTTCGACGAACGAATGGGATCTTGGATGTACCTGATGGCAAAAGGTATTGATTTGGAAGCAGTTACTCCCAAATTCAATTCGAAAAGTATTGGCTGCTGCAAGAGATTTCCGGGAAAAAATGCTATTAGTGGCATCGCTACCCTTAAGCACTGGCTAGGTGAATTGGCTAATGAAATACAAGAAAGGTTGGAAAAAGACCTAGAGGAAAACAATCGAATTGCCAAACAAATGACAGTGAGCTATGCTCAGCAATTTGGCCAGAATGATGTATCTAGTACGAGAAGTGTTCCCTTAGCAGAGTATGATGCTGACCGAATCGCTATCGATGCTTTTGAAGCCATCAAACGAAATACCGATGTACTCCTTAAGCCGGACAGCTCAGGCATTTTAAACAATCCAATTAAGTTTCTCGGAATAAGCGCTGGAAAATTCGAGGATAATGCTACAGGAAAGAAGAGCGGATTGAAGGAAATGTTTTCAAATATCGCCAACAGAGGCAAACATGGTGAATCGTCCAAAGAAATCGAAAAAGTGGAACCGATATTAGCGAAAAAAGAGCCAGAGAAGAATAACTTGAAACATTTCTTCCGAACACGAGATGAATTAAGTTACCCAAAAGAAGCAGCTTGTATTGAAAATACAATGCAAAGCGTTCCAAATAGTGATCTTGTCAAGTCTACAGGCACTGGTATGTTTGAAGGTAACGATACTGTCGATAAAAGCGAATTGAAAGAAACATTTTCAAATCATACTATCCAGCTCAAGAATGGAGAATGCTCCAAAGATATAGATAAGGTTGAAATAACGTTCACAAAGGAAAGAGTAGAGGATAAACCAAGCGATGTCAATAACATCGCTTGTGATGTACAAAGTCAACAGAAAAGTCTTCAGAACATTCCTCGAGAAGATCAAAGTTCTGCCTTCGAAAATGTAAGTGGTCCGACAATTACTGAACTGGAAGCTAAGTTCGTTGAGGATATTTGCGAACCTTATCTAAATGATACTCAACCAATCGAAGAGGTTCAACTTGGAAAAGACGATAGAAATTCTTGCAAATCTGCGGAAAGCGTCTTACCGTTTCGGAAAGATGAAAAAAGCCATGATGAAACAAAATGCAAATTAACCTCTCTAGAGGTGAGATCTGTGGAATCCATAAACCTGGGGGTGAGTATGTTTAATTCAATGTCGCGTGCGTAAAAATGTTCACCTAATAGTATGGTTTCGATCCTTTCGTGCCTGACATTGGGGCATTTAAGATGGTGGTGGTTCGACAACGTCGATTCATGTCGCCGACTTTAGATAACTTATAAACATCTAGCCTATTGTAATGGTATCACTTCTGTTACACCGTGTCGCAAAAGGCAAAAACTTCATCGCAAATACCATTATTCTTACCATTTGAATAAAGGCAACATGAATTGAAAATCAGGTTACACAATTACAAAAAGTTCATAACACCTTCTACTTGCGTGACATGCTTGCATTTTTATTTCATTTGAATTATTAGTCATGCAATAACTTGAAATATCAATTTCGATGAATGTGGTATAGTAATATTAGATAGATAGATATCATTATTATTGAGCTTTTCAGCCTCGGCTGGTTCAGCTAATATATATGTATCGAAATATTTTTTTTCCTGTTTCATTTCCAATTTGTGATTAAAGTTTGATATATTTCTCGGGATTCCAACTGTATGCACTTCTATTATGATGCATTATTGTTGTGAGATATACTGGGAACTATTGAGCATAGTTGAAGTGTTCAAAAAATAATAGCCAGGTAGATCGGTGTGAAACGATTTGTCACTAGGATGTGTCACATAGGACGAACGTTTCAAATGCTAAAACAAGTCACTTGATCTCATCACTCCTTCTTCACATTTTTGTATATTTGTGAATTTCTATGGGAAATCACACTAAGCTTTTGAAATAGGACGTGAAGAGATTGTTTCGGAAAACATAACCATGCATGTGTACATCTGAGAGATAACACGCAATTAAATATAATGTATTATATATATTTTCTAAAAACGGTGTCCCGAATTTTATAGTCTTTTGAAAAATAAACTCTATGTTCTTATGGGTTAAATAACAAATATATTTGTAACACAAAAATCTGCAATATCTGGATATTGAAATTTTACGTTAAATTTATTTAATTGTTTTTATATGATGATATGTACTACCACCCATTGTAGCACGGAAACTAAGTCCGACAGCAATGGGCTCTCCCCTCTGTTAGACTTGATCAAGCTTTAATAACCACTGATTATCCTAATCATGCCGTTGTATGAAGGGCCAAAAAGGGGTTGGTGGAACGATATGCAACATCACTTATACGTATCCACAGGGATATAAAGAATCTCCTTCCAATAACAAGATTGAACAATTGGTCAAAAGAGCAAGCTATTTAACATGAGGATGCCCCAATGGGCGGGGAGAAGAGCCCGCCCTCTATTCACAAACTGTTAGCAGTGGGGAGTTGGCATTCCCACTCTCCCCATCCAGATTGCTTCAATCGAGTGCCCTGATGGTCCCTCCCATTCCCATGAAATATTTATATAATAGTGTACATATATATTTATGTAAATGAAAAATACTACAAGCATTCGTATCTATTATATATGATCTTCGTTCGGTTGATCCTGAAATGCAAGAAATGTTGTATAGTGTTAAAGTGTAGAGTTCTGTGGTTCGCGCTTAAGCACGTTTTCGTTCGTTTTCAGCGATAGCAGCAATTCACTAAAATCTCGGTTTGAGGTATCCTGAAAAAGTTTGTTACATCTATTGAAATTTTACAACACTAACATTTATACATTTTAATTTACTGTTGCCATGGTCACTATTTGCTACTTGATGCTGATTTTATAACAGCAATCCGCTTTTATTTTTGCTGACCTAATAGTTATTGCTACCGAGTTAGGAATGGGAAGATTTAAGTGGAAGGGAGTTAAAGTAAAAAACAAAAAAAAACAATAAGTAATGTTTAAATCATCTATGAAGTAAAATCAATAAAATAATATTACCAAATATAATAATATTGTGACCTATGATGAAGTAATAACAAAGATTGAAATGTAAAATCAAACCAAATGGCACACAGCGCTGCAAGAATCAGTTTACCCAGCACGTCTCTGATATCTTCCTTCTCTGGTTTCCCTCGGGCCCGTAGGGATGCGCAAAGATCAGATCTGGCAATTTCGTAATCGAGGCAATGCCAGACAACGTGGTTGATGTCCTGATAACCTGCACCACAGCCGCATTGATTGGTGTCCGAGAGACCTATTCGATAGAAATGAGAGCCTAACGAGTAGTGATTGGACATTAGACGACACATTACCTTGATAAAATCCCGGCTAATATCCAACCCTCTGAACCACGATTTTTTCGATACCTGTGGGAGAATGGAATGTAACCATCTGCCCAAATCCCCTGCATCCCATTTTTGTTGCCAGCTGATCAATGCCTGTTGACGGAAAACAGCAAAAAATTGGTTGAAGGCGATTTGTCGATCATAAATCATAAGCCTTGGCAAGTGAGTCCGCTTTCTCATTGCCCGGAATGGAGCAATGGGAAGGGACCCAAACCAAGGTGATGGTGTAGGAATTGTTTGATAGGGCACTCAAAAGAGATCGTATTTCGCTAACGAAATACGGTGAGCGCCTTGCCGGCCTCATTGAACGAATAGCCTGAAGTGAGCTGAGACTATTCGTAAAAATGAAAAATTGATCAGAGGGAAGAGAGGCAATTCGCTCTAATGCATAGTGTATAGCCGCCAATTCGGCGACGTATATGGAGCAAGGATTTTGAAGTTTGAAGGAGGCGCTATGAATTTCGTTAAAAACACCAAATCCAGTGGAATCATTTGTTTTTGACCCGTCGGTGTAAAACTTTCTGTCACATCTGATATGGCCAAACTTGCTTGCAAAAATTTATGAAATGTACTCCGAACGGAGTGGATCTGGTATTCCACGAGCTTCTTGCTTCATGGTTGGATCAAAAACTACAGTAGAACTAGAGAAGTCTTGGGAGTAATCACGATTAGGAACATTCGAAGAAGGGCTCACCTCCAGAGTCATGTACCAATGGTACAGTGTCATGAACTTAGTTTGAGGATTTCGTTCGATTAGCTTTTCAAAATTTTCAATTACCAATGGATATAGCACCTCACAGCGGATGAGGAACCGGAAAGATAGCTCCACAAAACGATCTGATAAAGGAAGAAATCCTGCTAATACCTCCAAACTCATAGTATGAGTTGAGTTCATGCAGCATAACGCGATACGAAGACAACGGTACTGGATTCGCTGCAGCTTCAGAATATGAGATTTCGCGGCGGATTGAAAACAGAAGCTACCGTACTCGAGAACCGACAGAATCGTTGTACGATACAGCTTTATCAGATCTTCCGGGTGGGCTCCCCACCATGTTCCGGTGATAGTACGCATGAAGTTTATTCGCTGCTGGCATTTCTGATGCAGATACTTAATGTGCTTTCCTCAGGTGCATTTAGAATCGAACCAGACCCCTAGGTATTTATAAGACAAACTTTGAGTTATTATTTTACCCATGAGTTGAAGTGGTATATGTGCTGGATCACGCTTCCTAGAAAAAAAAAACAACTAACTCTGTTTTCTCCGGGGAGAATTCGATACCCAGCTTTACAGCCCAGGTAGACAAATTGTCTAGGGTATCCTGCAACGGTCCCTGCAGGTTGTTCGCCCCTGGTCCTACAAATGAAACAACGGCGTCATCCGCAAGCTGTTTTAGCGTGCAATTTTCCATGAGGCAGCTATCGTTGTCTCTAATATAAAAATTATAAAAAAGGGGGCTTAAACAAGAGCCCTGGGGGAGACCCTTGTAGCTAATTCGTGAAGTTGTCGAAGACCCCCCCCCCCCCTCATATGTTTCTCAGACAACAAATTGTACAAATAGTTGTTTAATAATAATGAAAGGCCACACTCGTGGAATTTGTCTGAGAGGACGTCTACACAAACTGAATCAAAAGCCCCCTTAATGTCCATGAAAACTGAACCATTTGCTCATTTTGAGCATAGGCCAGCTGTATTTCTGTTGAGAGCAGCGCAAGACAATCGCTCGTTCCTTTGCCTCTGCGGAAACCAAATTGTGTATGAGATAGAAAGCCATTAGATTCAATCCATTTGTCGAGCCGATGGAGAATCATCTTCTCTAGCAGCTTCCGTATACACGACAACATCTTTCGCGGCTTTCCCGGGTTTTTGTATAGCTATAACTCTAACCTGCCTCCATTCATCCGGAACAATATTGCTTTCCAGGAACTGATTAAATAAGTTTAGCAAGCGCCTGTTTACGACGTCTGGGAGGTTTTTCAACAAGTTAAACTTGATTTTATCCATTCCTGGTGCAGAATTGTTGCATGAAAGAAGAGCAAGTGATAATTCGAGCGTAGAAAAGGGCGCATCCATTTCGTTACGATTGGTTTGAGTATCGCGAGCAATTCGTTGCACCGGAACCGAATCTTTGCACACTTTCTTGGCGAACGCGTAGACCCACCGGGAAGAGCTTTCCTTGTCTTCATTCACCGACGACGCATTTCGCATTCTTCTCCCGACGGTCCAAAGCGTTCTCATCGACGTTTCACGCGATAGCCCTTCGACGAAGTGACGCCAATATCCGCGTTTCTTGGCCTTGGCGAGGCTCTTAAACACACGCTCAAGAGCAATGTACCACTTGTAGTTATCTCGCGAACCGCGATTCCGATATGCTTTAACCGCGACTGATTTTTCACAGTAGACCTCAGTACATTCGTCATCCCACCACGGAGTGGGCGAACGTCGGCGAATTGTTGATCCTGGTACCGGTCTGCGCTGTGCGTCGATCGCACATTTGATGATTAACCCGAATAAAAACCGATACTTTTCCAACGGAGGAAGGACTTCGACCGATTGCTCTCCATCGATGATCGCTTCAGCGTATTTACCCCTGTCGATGCACTTCGTGAGGTCGTACGCAATGTCGATAGAGCGAGATTGACACGAACCATTGGTGATTGAAATTTTGATAGGCAGGTGATCACTGCCATGGGGATCTTGAATCACTTTCCACGTGCAATCCAATGATAGTGAATTCGAACAGATTGAGAGGTCTAATTTGCTTCCAGGGTTTGGAGGTGGAGCCACGCGTGTTACCTCCCCCAGTATTCAGAATAGTCAAATTGAAGTAGTCCATGAGGTCTAGTATCAATGCAGAACGGTTATCGTCGTACGGTGACCCCCAGGCTGTACCGTGAGAATTAAAATCTCCTAAGATCAACCGTGGCTCTGGCATTGCGAGGCAAATAGTTGAAAGGTCCCTGCGGGATATTGCCGTATTCGGCGGCAGGTATATGCTGGCTATACTAAAACTTTTGCCTCGAATAGTCACTTGGCATGCAACTACTTCAGGGCCTGTCATCGAGGGGAGATCAATTCTATAAAAGGAGTGGAGCTTATTAATCCCCAACAGCACCCCTCCATGTGAGTCCCCTCGATCCTGCCGAATAATGTTAAAATCGTGGAAAGAGAAATCTTTATCAGAAGAGAGCCATGTTTCACAGAGAGCAATACGTCACAATGCGATTTGTGAACTAAAAACATAAAAGCGTCCAAATTTTTTAGAACACTTCTACTATTCCATTGTAAAGCTTCGATTATATCCCCGACCTCATTGGATAAATTATCCATCGAAAGATATAATCGAATCAAGAAGAGGCCATTTTGAAGACAGTTTCTTTAGGAGAGGTTTTACAAATGTAAGGATCATGTTGATGAGGTTTCTCGTTGTTAGTGAGACCTCGAAAATGGTGAAGATGAGTTTCACAATCCCAGAAAGAGACATTTTTCAGAGTCTTCGACTTGACACGGTCGAGATTCCGGATGTCTTGGTAGTTGGCGTCCTGGGCAAAAAAAACTGGAACAACTGGGGTTTTAGATGTTCCCGGAAGAGGCAGAAAGTCACCAGCCAGTGGTTTAAAACCT
>JAHHFK020004593.1:0-62974 GCA_024533555.2 Aedes koreicus | reverse complement strand
CCTGAGAGTACTAGGAATACGAACCCGGATGTTGTCATTATGGTCCTGAAAACTTGATATCATCACCATTGCACTGATTTATTAGTTCTCATGTTTGTTGATGTGTCGCATGAGTTTCGATCAAAATCCGAATCTTTCCCGGGAGTAGCCAGAATATCAACCCGGATGTGGCCAAGGTGGTTCTGGACATTTGATATCATGACCATTAGACTTATTTCTGGATTCTCATGTCTGTTCGGCGGAACGTTTGATGGGAGGAATAAAGAAGAAAGTTCGAATTTTCATTAGAAACGAAGAGAAATAATTTGTATTGATATATATATATATAGTACATATATAGTACAGTGAATTACCTTTGTTTTGATGTATTAAACTTATTTGTACGTCAATCCGTTACCGAGAAACATATGATTTTTATTATTCCGGATTCTAAATGGACATAGCCTTAGTCCCATCATGAGCATGAGTATAATCATAGGCGTAGCCAGGGGGAAGGGGGACGTTGAAAATTTAGCAACAAAATGTCAAAAATGTACCGTTTCATATCTAGGGCATGCTCGTTGAAAATGTACGGATTACCCATAAATCAGTTTTGTTCGCTATACTATATGGTATGATCCATAAATTATGCCTGCATTTTTGCAGGTTGGGGCACTATTTTTTGTTAATTTTGATCCATAAAGAAAATTGTAAAATCAATAGATCCATTGATCCATAAAGAAAATGTAAAATTGATCCGTAACTGCGTTACTACTCAGATTTAGTTACATGTCCGTTCTTTCAGGTATCCGGATAAAATATTGCTACAAAAGAAGGATTACGGAGTTTTTGCGGAACTGTATTGAAGATTGTAGAACTAAGGCGCCAGAAAGCGGTCGATGTTTCCGACATCCGAAGTGTTAACATAGCGTAGATTAGATTCCAGGAAAACGACTGATTTAAGCATATTCCCGGTGCGATGCAAACGGAGGATGTTTTTTGTAGTTAGGTCCGACGAGCGATAGCGAGTTGGACAGCCACCGTCTGCCCGGCATAATTTAAATCAAATTTTCTGAAACAAGAGTTTAATCAAGTCATAAATTTGACCTGTAGTTCTTTATGTGCAGGAGAGCTCTTTACCAAATTTCTTGACAAACATGTGTCGCAGTTGCGGGGAGATCAAATGATGTTGAGTGCACAAATTTGGTTTGTTATGAATCATTTTTTGAAGATTACGATTTGTTATACATATTCATTGGCAATTTATGTATGGAACATTTTCAATATTTTACGGATGATATGCACATATGTTAGTGCAAAAACGTTACATTCTGTGGATCAATTTTGCAAGTTTAAAGAATGTTATTGAACCTTTTAAGTATCATTTGCAATATGTTAATGGGAAATCCAAACAATTATACAGGGGATAGACAAACAGATCGAGACAGGCAAATTTTTGATCAACTTTGTAGTGCTCTTCATGAACTTCATGAAATATTATCCGATATAATTTCGCCAAGAAGCATTTGACTGTAAAATTAATGTAATTTTATATCTCGGTAATATAATTGGCCACGGCCCCTAGACACCGGAGTTGTTCCGGGTTTCCGGAGAGGCTATCTCACATGTCGAATTTGTGATGAGTGTTTGTACAAGATACCGTTGTCAAACTTTTTTTTCTGTAAACGCACGTAAAGACAAAATATTTTTCAAGCGAATGAAATGTTGATTATAGGAATCGCCCTTAAATTGACTGAGATATGGCCATTCCCGTGAAACAGGTTCTGATGAAGGGTCCTGGATGCGGTTAGCTCTTTATTACTCTTTACTCAAAACATGCCATGTGACCGCCCCTTTTTCTTGGTTTTTCATCACAAACCTTACTGTAAACTCAAAGTGGGTCCTTGACCATATTGGCTACTCCCGGAACCACCTGAACGTGCCCAGGGGAACATGTAGTAGAGGCCATTTACTCCAAAACATGCCGTGCGGCAGCTCTATCTTCATGATTTTTCATATTTATGATTTTGATAGACTTGAGAAAGCTATTGGCTACATTGGCCACTCACGGGACATTTTTGGGGGAACCTGTAGTAAGGAACAATTACGATTTTATTTTACGTTCCGGTGGTTCTGAGAGTGGCCAATAGGGTCAAGGAGTTTAAGTTTATAATAAGGTTTGTGATGAAAAACCAAGAAGAAAGATAAATATATCATTCCCTTGATATATAACGGTTAATTTTTCACATTTTATTGCTAAATTTTGCTAAAAGTATGGCTCAAAATGATGAATTTTAGGGTTCATTTCTATTTTTTTTTTTTTTGTGGATTTTCACCAGAGTCTTATGGGTCAAGAATGCGTTTTTATAGAACGATTTTCATTTTTTCGTGGATCATTTCTTCAGTTTTAAAGGTGCAAACTTAGGGCTGCCATAGTCTTAGGGCTGCCGTAGTTCTTTACGTGCACGAGTGCTCTTGACCAAATTTATTGGGAAGCATGTTACGCAGTTGCGGTCGTAAAAGAACGTGAGATCGCAAAAGTAAGTCAGCTTTCTGAAAATTGAAAATCTACTCCAAAGTGATCCTTCGTTTACATTATATATGCTATCTATAGAAACGGACATATATATAAAAATAAGTTTGTGTGTGAACACAAACCCAATTTTTTTTTTTTTAAAATAAAAAAAAATAAAACCCAAAATTGGAATTTTTCCCGCATAATTTATATATTATATATATTTTTATATGTACACAAATTTGTTTTTTATGCCCCATTTTTAGAATTTTATGGTTCTTTTTCAAACCTGTTATGTATCATTGGCAATTTAAAGGGTGTCCACGATGAAATTGCCACACTATGAAATTGCTCTAACTTTTTAACCGTTGGGTAGAATTTAATGAAAATTTGGGTGGATTTAGTTCTTAGTGCATTATTTACATCCTGCAAGTCCTGTGATCAAAACTCGCGGAAATGGAGTCGAAAGAACAGCTCGTGCGTGATAAAATCTTGCGCATTCATCACGAGAACAAGGATCTTTCGCATCGTTCCATCGCTAAAACGTTGGGAATCGCGAATTCCACGGTGTCGCGAGTGATTAAGCGGTTCGAGGAACGGTTGACCACCGATCGGAAGCCCAGAAGTGAAGGAAAAAATTATTCCGTACAACACCAAAAATCACATCCGCGTAGTTGGGGCCTTCAACCGAAATCCGAACGCCTCCGTTCGGGATGTGGCTAAGAAGCTGCACCTAAGCCGAAGTTTTGTCCAGAAGGCCAAAACTAAGGCTGGGCTTCGAACGTTCAAGGTACAAAAGGCCCCTAATCGCGACGAGAAGCAGAACAAGTCCGCCAAAACCCGTGCCAGGAAGTTGTACCTCAACATGCTGACGAAAGTTGAATGCTGCATCATGGACGACGAAACATATGTGAAGGCCGACTTCAAACAGATCCCCGGCAACCGGTTTTTCACGGCCAAGGATAAGTTCAGCGTTCCGGAGCATGTCCGCACTCAGAAGATGTCCAAATTTGCGAAGAAATTCCTGGTTTGGCAAGCCATCTGCACGTGCGGGAAGCGGAGTGCACCTTTCGTGACCCAGGACACGATGAACGGACAGGTGTACATAAAAGAGTGCCTCCAGAAGCGGCTGCTTCCACTCCTGAAGGCCCACAACGTCCCAACAATCTTCTGGCCGGATTTGGCCTCATGCCACTACTCCAAGGACGTGCTGAAGTGGTATGCGGACAATAAGGTCAATTTCGTGCCGAAAATGTTCAACCCTCCCAATACTCCGGAGCTCCGCCCCATCGAGAAGTACTGGGCGATTATGAAGCAGCACCTTCTTAAACGACCAAAGGCAGTGAAGACAGTCGAGGAACTGACGAAAGTATGGGTTTACATGCAAAAAACGGTTGATTCACAGGTTGTGCAGAATCTTATGGCCGGGGTTAAGGCCAAGGTGCGGGCATTTGCATATGGACTGTAAATAAAATACGAGTAAAATGGTAAAATGAAGTTTAATAGTTATTTCTCAATCCCTGAAAATTTGATGGCAATCGGATGAAAACTCGAATTTTGCGAATCAATTTTGTGTGTGGCAATTTCATCGTGGACACCCTTTATTTATGGAATATTTACAATAATTTAGTGATCATGTTCATATATTTTAGTTAACAAACGTAACATTCTAAGGATCAATTTTACAAGTGTAAGGAATGATATTGAACCTTTTATGGAACTTATGCAATATGTTTATGGGTAATCCGTACAATTTTATCGATCATACCCTAGATATATAACGGTACATTTTCGACATTTTATTGCTAAAATTTATGTAAAGTATGGATCACATTGCTGTAACTTATGGATCATTTTAATTTTTTATGGATTTTCATCAGAGTTTTATATGGAATGAATTTCAATTTTTCATGGATCATTTCTTCAGTTTAAAGGTGCAAACTTAGGGCTGCCATAAAATACTCCTACTATAAAAAAAAAATACACTTCTGCTCCCAACTGGTTCTATTAAGGTCAACCAAAAAAGTAATAAAAAATTTTGGTTTAAAAACAATTTTTTTTTAGTGTTAAAAGTATTAGGTGCGCAACTATGTTCCCGCTGTTTAGCAATAGATGGCGCCAGTAGTAAGTGCTGGTTGAATGTTGTACATCTCAAGCGTCATAAACCAAGCTCAGACATATGGTAAACAAACCGCTTTGCCAAATCAGTGATTTTGGTTTAGTGTTATATACAGTACTGGCAGAAATAAAGTGCTCACCAGCTAAAAATGATTGCCATTATTATACCAATTTTGTATTGATGCAAAAATATAAAGTCTATTCGACCAAAATGCAGCTTTTGTATAGCATTATCATTCTGTTTATTCAAAATCAAGACTAAGTTTGTATAGCTTAGTTTCTGATGTATCATATGCATGTGAATGTTTTTCCGCCTGGCAGAAAAAAAGTGCTCAAAACCGACATATAATTTTCTTGGGTGCATCTTGCATGGCATTGCCTACCAAACTGTCACAGCACATTCAGCCTATCAGAAGGTGTCGAGCACTGTTTGTTTTGGTTCTGTTCGCGCCGGTTCGGATTTCGTTTGAATGTTGAAAATGGATTCGAAACAAATTAACCTATCCGTACGAAAATTAATTGTGAGGGACTGTCAACAGCAAATATCTATGCGTAAAATTGCCGTCAGATATGGAGTGAGTTATTCTGGTGTTCGCAAAGTTTGGAAAAAGTTTCAGGAAACCGGATCAGTAGCTGATAGACATGGACGCGGGCGGAAGCGACTCACGACTCCACGTGAAGACACCAGAATTATTCGTGAAACCAGGAAAAATCCAAGTTACGAGCCGAGTGATAAAGGAAAATCTGCAGCTGAGTATTTCAGAACGCACTGTGCGCTCCAGGCTTCAGGATGCAGGTTTAAGGAGCAAATTGGCAGTACGTCGCCCGTTGATTCAAAAGAGAAATAGAGTTAAACGGCTAGAGTTCGCTAAAAAATACGCCGAGAAATAAGTTTTATGGTCTGATGAGAGCAAGTTTGATCTATTTGGAATGAAAGGGCGTTCTAAAGTGTGGGTTAAACCTGGCGAACGACTTTTGGACCGGAATGTGCAAAAAACCGTAAAACATGGAGGAGGAAGCATAATGGTGTGGGGGTGTTTTGCTTGGTCTGGAACTGGTAATTTGACTCAAATCGATGGTATAATGACGGCTGATAGGTACATAGACATTATTAATGAAAACTTGGAGGAGTCTTTGTTGAAAGTTGGACTGGAAGACAAGTTTATCTTTCAACAAGATAATGATCCGAAGCACACGGCCCGTAAAACCATGACGTTTTTCCGTGGATGTCGCATAAAACTTCTTGAATGGCCACCGCAATCACCAGACTTGAACCCAATTGAAAATATATGGTCAATTCTCGATCAGCAAGTTGACAAAGGAGAGGTAACAAACAAAAAAAAGCTCTTCGAAGCCCTCGAGTGCGCCTGGCAAAGAATCGACGAGAACCATCTGAAAAACCTAGTTGCTTTCACGTCTCGACGTCTTCAAGCAGTCATCAAAGCTAAAGGAAGTCACACGAAATATTAAATTCAATGTTCTTGGTTTTGAAGTAAACATATCACGGATGAGCACTTTATTTTTGCCACTGAATTAAAAAGTTGTTTTGTTTATTGTTTTGTTTATAAAGCTACATGAATAATTATTCGTTTGTTGTTTCTCATTTCGAAAGAAGAATTGAAGTCATTCATTTTGACCAAATGTGTTACCACTGAATCGCTGCAAATCAAAAAGTTGTATTGAGAAAATAAACATAAACCAACGTGAGCACTTTATATCTGCCAGTACTGTATTTTGGTTGTTTGAAGATGTCTGATTTCGTGCCAAATAATCGTCATTTGCGGGAAGTGTTGATTTTCTTCTTTCATTCGAAGAAAACGGCGGCTGAAGCACATCGAGAGCTCCAAAAAGTTTACGGTGATGCTGCTCTGAGTAAAACAACGTGTCGTGATTGGTTTCGTCGCTTCAAAAACGGTGATTTCAGTGTTGATGATCGTCCGCGTGAAGGAAGGCCAAAAAACTTCGAAGACTCTGAATTGGAGGCACAGGATCCGTGTCAAACGCTAGAAGAGCTTGGTTCAGGATTAGAAGTTTCCCGCCAAGCCGTTTCTAAGCGATTGCATGCGTTGGGAATGATTCAAAAGCAAGGAACCTGGGTTCCTTACGATTTGAAGCCAAGAGATGTTGAGCGTCGTTTTTTCGTCTGTGAAAAACTGCTCCAGCGGCAAAAAAGGAAGAGTTTTCTACATCGCATTGTGCGGGTGACGAAAAATGGATTCATTACAGTAACCCAAAACGGAAATATTCATGGGGACTGCCCGGGCATGCTGCGAAGGTTATGCTGTGTATTTGGTGGGACCAAGTTGGTGTTATTTATTACGAGCTGTTGAAACCAAACGAAACCATTACCGGGGAACGGTATCGAACTCAATTGATGCGATTGAGCCGAGCACTGCACGAAAAACGGCCACAATACGAGCACAGACACGAAAAAGTGATTCTTCAGCATGACAACGCTCGACCTCACGTTGCGAAACCCGTGAAAACCTACTTGGAAACGCTCAAATGGGAAGTCCTGCCCCACCCGCCATATTCTCCTGATATTGCACCGTCCGATTATTACTTGTTCCGTTCGATGGCACATGGTCTCACTGGTCAGCAATTCCACTCATATGATGACATCTCAAAATGGCTTGATTCTTGGATAGCATCAAAAGACGAACAGTTCTATCGAAATGGTATTCACGTTCTACCAGAAAGATTGGAAAAAGTCGTAGCTAGTGATGGGCAATACTTTGAATAATTCGTTTGTAACCTTTGTTTTCAAAATAAAGTTCCTTTTTCACCAAAAAAACAGCGAGAACTTAGTTGCGCACCTAATACTTTAAAATATATTTTTTAAAAAAAGAAAATAATCTACTAAAATTCTTTTGTGTTCATACGCAACATCATTTTTTTATTAACGGTTAAAATTGATATTATTTGAAATGAATTTCATTTTTTTGCTCGTCATTACCTTAAATACTATTTCTTTGAACCAAATAAAACTATAACAACATTATTTTCATGATTTTTCTTTACTTTTCCCGCTGTGCCATTATGGGCTCAAAAACACGCATGTTCTCATAGTGCTTGCATTCGAATTTGAACAAGTGACAGTCAAGAAAAAATTGTAAACCAAAAAATGTTCTTGATAATTTTTGTTGCAATTACGGGTAAGAATAGCATAATGTTACTAATAATACACAATTGTTACATCTTAGTTCGTTGCAGAATTGATTTCAAATTCTCGGAAGCGGTACGGTTTTCCTTTTGGGATCAATTTAATTACTTTTGGTTTTACATCTGTTTCCATGTTCAAGCAATCGTTAGTTAGTGACGCAATTTCCGCTTCTGATGTGCAGGGGTGGAATGCAGAAAGATAGATCCACAAATAGTCATTAGCATCGTCTTGTAGTGTAACCTTCACCGGTGGACAAATCTTAACGTGTATCCACTGTAAAACTAATATATTCTTTTTATGAGTCTTGTTTGCTCCCTTTTCAGAATAACGCCAATACGTCAAAATGTGTCTTCTTTTCACTCCTAGTAGAGAAAAACTTTTACCCATTTCAATGAAGCAATATCAGGATACAATACTAGTTTTATCCAAACCAGCATCCAAACTGTATTATTTTTTTTAAATGTTAACTTATTCTTTAATCAAGCTAATAATTCCGTTAGGCATTTTTTTAAACACCTGCGCCAATATTGCCATCATATTTGAAGTATTTTAAACGCGTTTTGCCACGGGTGTGCAAATAACGCGTTTTTAACATTATAAAAATGAGTAAAAGGTATGCCCTATTTGACATATACGCAGTATTCTCATAAATAACTAAATGCAATACACTCCTCTAATGAATAATCCCCTTGGAAATCCTAGTTTCCTCGAAAATGTATAATTTATAAAAGATGGAATTTAATGGAAGTTACGTTTCCTTAAGAGTTGGTGACGTTTCTCTTCGTTTTGATTTTGCAACTGCAACGAATCGGACGAAAGTTCAATGCCTCAGCCCCCATGTTGAACATTCCTTCAGACCAAGGGGTTTCCAACAGCATTGATTACTTGTCACTTCCCCCAAAATTACTTTGATTACTCAATGATTACAAAGATTTTTGTGATTACTGAAGATTACTTCTGATTACTCATGGCCACTCATGATTACTTCATGATTACTTATGATTACATGCGTGATTCTTGATTACTTCCCTTACATACGTTTTCGGCTCCAACTGGTCCCAAAAATCCAATTTTTGATCGATTCCGATTGTGCTGCTATCAAATGATAGGTACAAATATCCAGTTTAAAAAAACGTACAGAAAAAACGGATTTTGTCAATATGGACATGAGGAACTTGCTCCAACAGTTTTTACACCTGGTTGTTTCCGACCTAAAATAATATTAAGCACGACCAATCACGAAGATTGAGCCGTCGAAAGCATGGCTTTGGTGCAAAAACTAAATAGTCGATATTACGGGTCTCTCCGGAGGACATTCCGGTGGCCATTGAAGACCAAGCTGATTAATTTCCGATGATGAGTGATTAATTTCCGAGTTAAAATAACCACCTGCATAAAAATCAAGGAATAATGAGCTGTCGATCACTTGGTTTTGGTAAAAAGAATGAAGGGAGTTCATCACCTTTACCAAAATTGACCTCCTTTGGGGTACCCTGGAATCGAAGCCATGGGTATCAAACCTGATCAGTGGTCATTGGAAACGAGTGCTGGTATTGTTTTGTATACTTCAGAGAAGTTTGATGTAAATGATTAGATTAAATATCTTTTATTAGAGAGAATTTCAACCGGTGGCTGGTTCGTCTCTTATTCGGTGTTAAAATCTGCAGCACAAGAATAGGATCGGTATCAGTTGCATGCTTAAATCTGCTAAAAAAATTCCAAATCCGGTTTTCTGTACGTATTTTAAGAGTGGATATTTGTGTCTATCATTTGATACCAACACAATTGGAATCGATTAAAAAATGGATTTTTGGGACCAGTTGGGGTCGAAAACGTATGTAAGGGAAGTAATCAAGAATCACGCATGTAATCATAAGTAATCATGAAGTAATTATGAGTAACCATGAGTAATCATAAGTAACCATCTGTTAATACAATGACCTTTGTAATCACTGTGTAATCAAACAATCACGCAAGTAATCATAACTAAATGAATTATTGAGAGTGTGAGCTGTTTAGTGGAATACCTGTAACTAAAAAATAAGAAGAATGATTAGTAATTTCTATTTAATTCCAACTACCTTTTATTGCTTATCTTGACAGATACGCGTATTTCGTCTACAATGTGCAGACTTCTTCAGTGTCGTGTACGAGTGCCAGTCGAGTATTAGTACACGACACTGAAGAAGTCTGCACATTGTAGACAAAATACGCGTATCTGTCAAGATAAGCAATAAAGGTAGTTGGAATTAAATGGAAATTACTAATCATTCTTCTTATTTTCTAGTAATCATAACTAATCATCATGTAATCATGCGTATTCATGAGTAATCACAATAATGTTTGTAAGCACGGAGTAATCAGAGGGATTTTGGGGGAAGTTACAAGTAATCAATTCTGTTGGAAACCCATTGGTTGAAACAAAAACCCTTAATTAATGAGTTTGCAATGTATAAGTGCAAATTGAAATTAAAATGTTTTTTTTTTCATTACGTTTTGCTTAATAAATTACTGTTATCGTTTTAGTTAAAATCCGTAGTAAGTCGCTAGCGACGATTGATTTCACCATCGGTCCTTAAATTATACATAGTATCTGACGTAGTGTACTGTATAGCACGTCGGATGCGCTATGTAAGGCTTTACTTCCGACATGGTATGTAATGAATTGAATAAGTGTAAAATCGAATGTCATAGGAATTCAGTTTCTAACTGTTTACTGGTTTGATTGCAATTATAGAAATGAGAAATGACAAATTTTCACGCCGATCGGTTCAGTTAGGTCCGAACCTATAAGGGTCAGACAGACAGACAGAAATTCATTTATATATATATATATATATATATATATATATATATTTATATATATATATATATATATATATATATATATATATATATATATAGTTAAGCGTTGCCATATATTTACATATATATATATATATATATATATATATATATATATATATATATATATATATATATATATAAAATATATATATATATATATATATATATATATATATATATATATATATATATATATATATATATATAGAAATCCAGGCTCCAACAACTCCAACATAACAAATGTGGTTTCGTGAATAAATCTCGAGTAATGAAGAAATTTGTGCTTTATTTAACTTGTATACACACCCCCCCCCCCCCCCCCGCCCCCCCCCCCCTAGGAGGAAGGATCTTGAACTACCATAGAAACATTTCTGCCTCTAAAAACCTCCACTTGCCAAATTTCGTTCCATTTGCTTTGTTAGTTCACGAGATATGCAGAAATTCCTGTGTTTCATTTGTATGGGAGCCTCCCTCTTCTCCAGGAAGGGAGGGAATTTCAAACCACCATTAGAAACATTTCTTGCCTTCAGAAAACCTCCACCTGCCAAATTTGGTTCCACTTTGCTTGGATAGTTCTCAAGTTATTCAAAAATTGGTGTTTTATTTTGTATGGGAACCACCCCTTTCAGAAAAGGGAGGGGTTCTAGTCACCTAAAAAACATTTCATGTCTTCAAAAACCTCCACTTGCCAAATTAGGCTACATTTGCTTGATTAGTTCTCGAGTCATACAGAAATTTGTGTATCATTTGTATGGGGAGCCTCCCTCTTTCAGGAGGCAGAGGGGTCTCAAACCACCATAGAAACATTTTTTACCTTCAAAAACCTCAACCTGCCTAATTTCGTTCCATTTGCTTGATTAGTTCTCGAGTTACGCAGAAATTTGTGTTTCATTTGTATGAAAGCCCCCTATTCAGATGCGGAGGGATCTCAAACGATGAACCGCTATAGCGCTAAAAACGCCTGCATACAAATTTTCACGCTGATCAGTTCAGTAGTTTCCAGGTCTATAAAGTTCAGACAGACAGACAGATAGACAGGCAGACAGACAGATAGACAGAAATTCATTTTTATAAATATAGATAAAATAATAAATCGACTGAAATCGTAACGTTATTCTACGTCAACCATGCAGTCGTACACTCAGGCAAATAAACTTAAGAATTTTGTAGGCTCAACTTATACACAAAAAAAACCGCAGTAGCAACTACCATTTCGACGGTTAAATTAAGCCCAAACACCAACAATTTTCACCTGACTATAAATGCGTTTGATTTTACCATGCCTGCGATTAAATCAACCATGGTGGGGTTAATATCAACATGAGGTCTGTCAAAAATACCGCAAATGTTGAAGGTTTTACAATAAACGTAGTAAATTTGACTGAATTTTCATGGTAGTTTTGAAGATAGGCATAGTCAGGTAAAATTGCTTAGTTTCTACTACAAGATTTTTTTCTGTGTATCGAAAACACAACCGACACCTTTTCTACACTTTCCTTATAATATATTCTCCCCCAACCAACCCACCTCCATTTTTATTTTAAAATTTCTAAATATTTCTTTTCTTTTCTCTTTCTTTCACACCTACAACCCTTTCTTTCTTTTTTTTCTATCAAAAATTAGCACTGATTATACCTACAATTAAATCATGGTCAAGATGACTATTGCATATAATGGTAACAATAACCATGAAAATGGACAGATTCACCACGTACATGGCATTCTTGACTATGATCATGGTAACTTAAGGACTTGACTATGATCATAGCTTTTAATGGGTGTTTAAACCATGACCATAGCCGGTTCAAAAAATCACTATACTATGACACTTGTTCTACCCCCAATAATGGTAAAATTGACTATCAAATTTATTTCTGTGTACACAACAGGGGTTACGTCGATTGACGATGCATAGGTTGATTCACCACAAGGTGGAAGGATTATCGCATGAAAAATAACATCAGTCTGTCAATTTTTTAATGCATACGTTATATGGAGAACGTGTGTTACAAAACGTATTGTGAAATTATAATTTTATAATGCTCGTCAAACCTAATACAATCGTATTGTACTGAGCTGTACCTTTTGACATCGCTCCAGCTCGGTAGATAGGAGTGTAAACTTTCCTCCCACAATTAACCTGCAATGTTCTTATAAATTACAGATAAGCACATTCATTACTAAATTCCAACATAAACATGAAAACGAGTTCACTTTGTCAGTTGATCTGAAGCAGAAAAAGAACGTGGAGAAGGTGAAAAATCAAGACTGGAGATTCGCTTCGTTGACTTTATGAAAGGGGAGCCAGATCTTTATGAATTTGACTTACAAATAAGGTGAACTCACGAAACATGGCTGCAGAGGGGGTTATCGTTTGAGATTCTCGCACGTCCAGCATGGAGTTTTCCAATTGTAAGCCACGAGTTGATGCAGCATAAGTACATCTCAGTTCAATAAATCCAGACGGGCATTTCTGTTTTCTCGACCCTTTGACGCACACTCCGCTGCTGTTGCTTGCTACATTTTAGCAGGAAGCTCATTAAGCCCCGAATTATCGATAGAAATTACTCCATAATATCCCCCGGCTGCAATTTATTCTGCTTCCTTCCATCCACGGGTATAATACAAAAATTACCGCAGAAGTTCAACAAATTGAGTGATTATTGATTCACCATTATACCCATGATTGCCCACAAAATAAAATGCGTGCGCAAACACGGCAGCCTCTGCCAGCTTAAACCGCGCAGCACAGCACAGGTGTAGGTACGTGAGCACTTGCCTTCGCTTTTCCTTTTCGACTTTAACCCACCGTTCTCTCGCTCTTGTCCTCCCCCTGTGTCTGTGTCTATACGGTAAGCTAGTAAACATAGAAATCAATCGGCTTTGCGCAAACATCTTTCACGGTACCTCGCCAACCCACTATCCATTCTTGTTCTCCATTGTTCATTGAGATGTGGCGATAAAAGAACCACCATCCTGCCAAACCGGTGTGGGAGGAATGGAAAGCGGAAGATGATCCGGCTTATCCGGCTGACCGACGAATGTTCGCCGCTTTCGATCAATACCCCCAACAGCAGTCCACCACCGGGCGGGCAGGTCAGCAGCGGATCAATCTTAAATAGTGAATGTGGTCATTATGGGATGTTTCCTGTAGCAGAAAAAAATGGATTTTAATTGCGATGTAAACATTTGTTGGTGTATATTTGTATCAACTATTTGAATATAGATAGAAGATTTGAAGCATGTCATGTAATGTTTCAAAATAATGCACGATTGTTTTTTTTAAAGTGAATTACACGATTTCCAATACTTACTCGTACTCGATATAAAATGATTTATAATGAGGTCTGACATATTATAACTAGACAAGAACGATACTTTACTGTAACTTTTGTTATTTGGTTTGAACACATCCTTCTAGGATGAGAGCTTAACATCTTCATTGGTTGCTGTGAGGAGTACTGAAAATCAGCGATTGCCTTGATTCCTCAATTCTCTTCTCAATCGATGGCTCCAATTATCGATCTTAGAATCTGGAACCGGGCAGAGTTTTCGGGAATATATCCGCATGTTGGTCAATGGTGCTGAATGGTTTTATCAGGATAATTCCTGCTAGCAATCGTTTTGCTTGTTTTCTCGAACAAAATAGTGTTTTATGTCGATGTGCTAGACACGTTTCGATTCAATGTTTTCTGCATTCTCTTAAAACACCTTCGGTTGTCTTCGAATCTTACCACGAGTCCAGTTGCCTTACAGCTCAGATCCTTCCGATTTCCGTTAAAGAATAAAGGCCGCTCACACCAAAATCTGGACAAACAAAATATATTTTAGAGAAACAACAGCATGTTTTTGATTCATATTATTTATTTCATTTTAAAGGGTGTACGGAATCAAATTGCAACACACACAAATATTCGGCAAAATCCGCCCGTTCAATCAATCATCTTTAAACTTTCAGGGATTCAAATAAAACATGTTATTAATATTTTCCCATGTTTTTTTTATTCAATTTCAATTCCATATCCAAATGCACGAACCTTCTTCTTTACACTACTCATAAGGTCCTAGACAACATTTGGACCAACTTTTTTTTGCGTGGCAATCCATTTTTTCTTCATATTCTTCCACCGATTTCACTTCCTTAGGATGCTTCCAAAGTGCCTGCTTCATGATGGCCAAGTACTTTTCAATTGGCCGCAGTTCCGGTGCATTCGGGGGGTTGAGATGCTTCGGCACGAAATTGACCTCCTTAGCCTTGTACCACTCCAAAACCTCTTTCGAGTAATGGCACGAGGCTAAATCCGGCCAGAAAATCGTTGGACCATCGTGTGACCTCAGAAGAGGAAGTAGACGCTTTTGGAGGCATTCCTTTAGGTACACCTGCCCATTGACCGTTCCAGTTGTCACGAATGGGGTGCTCCGCTTTCCACACGAGCAAATTGCTTGCCAAATCATATATTTTTTGGCAAACTTTGACATCTTCTGCTTTCTAACGTCCTCAGGGGCATCGAATTTATGATGAGCAGTGAAAAACTGAAGTCCCGGAAGCTGCCGGAAGTCTGCTTTTACATACGTCTCATCTTCCATAACGAGGCATTGTGGTTTCGTCAACATCTGGGTGTAGAGCTTCCGTGCACGTGTTTTACCTACCGTATTCTTCCATTCATCGCTATTAGACGCCTTTTGGACTTTGTACGGGTGTAGTCCTTCACGTTTTTTCGCATCAAGTTTTGGTTAGATTCAGTTTCTTCGCCACATCTCGAACTGAACTGTTGGGATTCTTGACTCTTCCTCCCCCCTTCTCCCGTCCCGTCATTACACACCCCTCTTCCTTCCGTTCTCTTATTCCCCTCCCCCCCTCCCCCCCCCACAACAATACTAATCCACCCATTCATCAAATACCAACAAAATGCGCCCAAAGTCATCCACCTTTTTAAACTCACCCCACCTCCAAATAATTAATATGGTTTATTCCATAATATGATTATTCTTCACTACCCTAACCAAATCTTAACTTATCCTCTCCTCCAAGCTTTTTGAGGTTTACCTTACCATTGACCAGTATGTTTCAATTAGGCGGAGCTGTGGACAATTTGGTGGATTGCAATCGCTTGGGAACGTAAATAACGTTATTTTGCTCATACCAAAGCGTAATGACAGCTGGCCAAATCTGGCCAGAACAAGGATTGAGTCGCATGTTTTCTCAGGAAAGGTAAGAGTCGCTTTTTGAGGCGTATTTTTGCCGGTAAATCTCAGCATTTACGGTACCTGTGGTTACGAAAATCTGAAATTTTAGCCCACAGGAACATATTTGAGATTTTTCAGGGAATTTGGTTTTATACTCCGCTTCAGATGTTCAGGGGCATCTTTTCCAACTAGTTGCAGTGTAAAATTCCGTTCCCGAGAGATATTTGAATTTTTTGAAGCAGTATGTTTCGTCATCCACGACAACATAATGAAATTTTGTGAAAAGTTGTTCATAGAGCTTTCTCTCTGGAGCGTGCTTTTACCGATTTTTCTTGCTTTGCGTTACGATCTGGGTATGTATGAGCTTTGGATGATCTCAATCCAACCTTAGACTTCGCATTTTGCACAAAACCGGTTGACATTTGCACTCTTTTTCGCAGCTGTCCTTGTTGACACCTTCGGGTTTGCCTGAAGAGCAGCAAGAACTCTGTTATCCTGCCTTGTTTTGCTTCGTCCATGTTCACCAAAACTTCCGGCTTTCTTTTTGACAGTAAGACCAACGACAAACGATTACATACTCGTGTGCTTTTCAGAAATCGCAAACGTAATTTGTGATCGTCCCTCGGTTCCTTTCATTTCCGATGTATCGTAATTCTTGAACATATCTTGAATTGTCAAAAGACAAAGAGAAACGTCAGTGTGATATCTGTTTCCAACGTTTATAAAGCATGAGGTATTATATTCGCTGCAATGTTTCTGTAGTGGTACGAAAAAGACAAAAGCAAAAAATAGTTATGAAATGTGAATTATGAAATGCATGAAATTTAAGCAATTTTGATTCAATGTAGTCAGCCAAACTCAAGTTGTTTGCTTGATTATTGCATGTAGGTATTAAGGAAGTCTTGTGCGTTACTTAAATATACGAATTGAATGGAGGAATACGTTATTACTGAATATTCATGAGTCAATTAGCGCTGATATTTGAGGTGTTCGAAAACGCGATGATGGTAGTTTCCCAATTTCGAGTATCACACTTATTCAGGCATTGTTTCTGATTAATTTTACGAAAAAGCTTAATTTTTTTAAAATAAAGTTAAAGTAGTCCAATTTTATTATTTTAATGAAATATGCATGGGTACGCAAAAAATTAAGAATTTATTTTTTATGATTATCATTATCGTTAGAACATATTGTTCAATTTCACTTTAAACCTGGTCAGAATCACTGTTTCAGGAAGATCCAAAACAATCTAAATTCGAAAATTATATAAAATTTATACAACTAGAAGGAATTTCGCGGTTTTTCATAACAAACATGGATTTTTGTTTGCCATCCGGTTTCACTCACATATGAGTAACTTTAACTCAAAAACGTTGAAACCGAACGTACCCTTAGTTGAGTTTCATTGCGACAACTCAATTTTGAGAAATCCCTTTGTTATTAATTTTGGTATGATAATGAGTGACGGGCCCATTCTTTTTTTTATTGAGCATTATTCGAAAAAATGTTATGAATTAATGAACAAGAAAATATTTTTTTCAATATTTTCCATAACTAACAAAATGTTTTTTTCCGGAATATAGCCCAGTATGCAGCTGGCAAGTAACGAACAGAAGTAATTTTTGCGATTTTTACCGAAAGTAATTTTGACAACTGCTCCAGTATGGGTGAAATGTCAATCTTTCTTGCGAAATAATCGAACGCAACTTTATTCCACGAGAAATAGAGACAGACCCATTTAATTTACATGAGCAGACGTTACTGCATTCAAGGTTAGAAATCCCGACAGTAAAAGCGCTTCTTGACCATTACTTGTCCTATCCCAAGTAACATTGCCAAAACCATCCAGCTTTATTAAGTTTTACTAAAGTTTTATGAAAGCCACTAGAAATCAATTCGGCTTTATTATGGCAGCAAGAGATGCCAATAGGTTTCATGTTTTAGGTTTCAGGTTTATGAGAACCTACACAGCTTCTTTACAACGATCTTAAAACCTTGACTTCTAAAATTCCTTTTACTCCTATCAAAGGTTTTATTTTGACTTTATTAACTCATAAAATGCTGTTTTGAAATGCCGTTTTAGGACTCATTAATATTATCTTATTATGGTCAGCTGAAAAAGCATTTTAAAACCATTTTGCCTCCAGTAAATGCATTATACGGCTAACTGGCATTGAAGAAAGCTACCACGCGACCAGATAGTTTTATAGTAGCCAATACTAAGATAAATTGGCTTTTTTGCAAAACTGTGATTTCTTGCAATCGCCATATTGAAATATATGAAATAATTGAAATGTGAAAAAATAAATACACCAAATTTTAAATGTAATACAATTGAACTGTAGATCTGAGACAAACTTCGGTATTTGTATAGATAACCTTATTGAATTGCATCAATTCTCAGGAGTTTCATGAATAATTTACCGAATATATTTCTTTCAATTTTGTTTTTGTTGTTGTAAACTCGCATAATTTCCAAGGCGCATTAATTTTCAGCTCTTATCGTGCCAATATTCACCATAAAATTTAATGCGCATATGATTTGGAGCATGATACGCTATAAAAAAAACTCAATTTGTTTTGTATATTTTGCTACCAATCATAATTTCCCGCAACAGTAGAACTTTTTTCTTAGCCATTATTTACTGTTGAATGAATCAGAAGAGCAACAAAGCAAAACAACAAAAACCAACCACGATATCGCCGTGAAGTTTGACAGCTGTGGCCATTCAGCCCTATGCTGGTTTTGATGGCGGCCAATGGGTTTTATGATGGTTCTCAAGTGGTCATAACATCTTTCACTAGAACATTTTCAAAATCTTTATGGTCTTAGAAAGGTTTTATTAATTTGTTTTCACAACCGTCTGTAGAGTGGGCCACTTTGTACTTAAAGATGGCTTTAAAGATGCATAGAGGAGGTGTTGGTGGACAAAACAGTTTTGAATGTAGTTTTATCAACAAAGCCGGGAGGAGTGCTATACGGCTGGAATAGAACTGAAATTGTTACTTGGGATGCTAAGGAGTGAATCGAATATAAGCTATCCACATAGATTTGCGTTGTACGCATGCATTTGTGATGGTTTTTTATGCTCTGAACACTGCATGCTGTGCGTTTGACTGTCAGCTTTCTTTTGTTTACTTGTTTGTGCGGTTCAAATTCTGCGTTTTCAAAATGTCGCGTATTGAAAAGGAAGTAAAAATTAAGGTTCTGGACACATGGCTAAGTGAGAAGGGTATTACAATGCGAAAATTGGCGAAGCGGTTTGGAATTCATCATGCGAGTGTTAAAACCATCATTAATAAGTTTGGGGAACACTATTCTTTGGATGAGCTACCAGGAAGAGGCAGAAAACCCGGTTCTTCCAACTCGAAACTGGAGCAGAAAGTGGTATCTCTAATCATGAAGAACAAATCAATGTCAATACGTGATTTGGCCAAAAAAGCAGGAACGAGTGTCGGAATGATCCAGCGTATCAAGAGGCGAAACCACCTGAAGACCTACAAGAAGCAGAAAATCTCGAAACAAAGTGCAGAACAGAAGAAGCGAGCAGCAACAAGGGCCCGGAAATTGTATTCGCGTCTTTTGCAGCGTCCGGATGCATGCGTCTTGATGGACGATGAGACCTATGTAAAGGAGGACTCAAAAACCATTCCAGGTCCACAATACTTTACTGCCGTCGTTGGGGAGGATGTGAGCGATGCGGACAGGTCGATTCAAGTGGAGAAATTCGGTCGAAAGGTACTGGTATGGCAAGCAATATGTTCCTGTGGTTTGAAGTCAACCATTTTTTACACTACCGGAACTATAAATGCGGAAATCTATCGATCTGAGTGTCTCCAGAAGAGATTGTTGCCTTTATATAAGAAGCATAGTACACCTCCACTGTTTTGGCCGGATTTAGCGTTGGCTCACTATGCCAAAACCACTCTCAATTGGCTTGCGGAAAAGGGTATAGATTTCGTTGAGAAAAATATCAATCCACCAAATTGCCCTCAGCTTCGACCCATCGAACGTTACTGGGCAATCGTGAAGAGGGTCTTCAAGAAGACTGGTAAGGCAGCTGGAAACATGCAGGAGTTCAAAAAAATTTGGACTCAAGCGTCCAAAAAATGCGATTCAACACTTGTCCGGAATTTGATGAAGAGCATTCGATCCAAAGTTCGAAAATTCGGGAAGGAATAACTTAAATTTCATCCAGTCTTCATTATGTTCAAGTTTAATCTCGTACAATAAAGGATCAATTTTTTGTATGAATAAAATATCGGTTTTCAACAAAATTTGAAAGAAAGTTTGTGGATAGCTTATTTTCGATACACGGTAAGCTTCCTTTACCCATTAATGGGTACGATTTATTATTATTGTTATTCCTCCTGTGGAAATTTTTACCCATCTCATCGTAAAACGGCGCCTACCCATTTAAATGGGTAGACGCCGTTTTACGGTAAAATGAGTAAAAAATCCACAGGAGGAATAAAAATAATAATAAATCGTACCCATTAATGGGTAAAGGAAGCTTACCGTGTACACTCCTTAATGTAAATTACCCTTGAGCTGCGTACTGGCCTTATCCAAGAAATTTTCCTCTACTGTGTAAAATTTTGCAGGTTTTTTTTAGATGATATTTTTTTCCGAAAATCGGAATACTTCAATTGAGTTTTTCAAGAAAAACTGGCAACCCGGAATTTAGAAAAAAAACACATTTTATTCGTTTATCCATGAACTCTACGAGTGGAAAAAGTTTCGTAACAATTTGAGACCCTTCGGACCAAACCTAAACGATAATAAAAATATCCCCTAATCCTTAAATTTATTTAGTTTTGAGTTGAACTTACTCATAAACATTAAGACAAAAATTTATGAAAATGAGTATTTTTTTATTTCGCCTCCGGGAAAGATGCTGCAAAAATCATGGAAGTCCTTTTGAAAATAAACCTGCCTGTTTACCATTTTCAACACGTTTTGGTCTATCTGTAATGTAATATACTGTTAAAAACATCAAATCCCTGTCAAGATAAAACAGCTTAGCTTTTTTAAGGTACGCTTCCGCATCTACAATAACTGCTATCTGCTCCATGTCGCCACTGTTTATTAATTTTCGAATACGATTAAGATTTTAAATTAACACAAGCGCAAATTGACAAAGACTTTATCCGACCCCTTTTATATTATTGAAAAAAATAATATGTAGCTATCACAAAATTGAGTTTGGCACAGTTTTCTTGCGTTTTGAAAAACAATAAATCAAATTCATAAAATGTTACTCGGCGTTTGACGTTTTAGATATATTTATAAAATTGAGTAAAAGTTACTCAACACTACGTAAGCTTGAATGAGCGTGTTGGAGAGAATAATATGACAGCTGGCAATATAATTCACCTTGTTTTCAAGATACTTGGGTCTTTGTTTGCACAACGAGGGAACGGCATGAGTTTAACCAGATCTGTCAACCCGTTTACTGGGGAGTGCTCATTCGAAAAGGCCCGTTATTAATTTTTGAAGAGGACACTGAAATGAAAAAAATATTTGAACCAACTGTTCCATCTTAGCATTCTTCTTTGGTAAGACCCTCTTTATAACGTTTAATCACATCTGCAACAGTTGATTTTGGCACATTTAACGATTTTACGATGGATGGCGATACTCGCTTTGCCGTGTTCGAAGGTCTTTCTTCGCTAGTTTCAACTAGCCCCGAAAAGGTTTCACTCGTGGAAAATATACCAACGTCCCACAAAAATGATCAAAGTCCCTTTTTAAGGGCGAACCTTGCCGATTTCCCAATCGAGATCACACGCGCACAAGTCTGGGAAAGCCAAAGTAAAAACCGCTTGTCATCAAATGACCACAAGAAAACAATAATACAGAGTGTGTTGTTAATTTGATGTGTACTTCGATACTGACTATTTACAAAAAATTGAACTGTTCTTCATCTGCCTATTCTACAACGACCATCGGCTACCATCGTAATTGGGATGAAATTCTCTCTTGCTCTCTACTCTCAGACAAAGACAATTCGTGTCATGTCTTTTCGATCGGACGAAATTCTGGTGTATTTGACGGGTTCGCCTCCTTCGGGACCACATTAACGCCCTTCGCTTCGTACCAATCCATTACAGGCTTGGCGTAATGGCACGAAGCGAGATCCAGCCAGAACAGCGTGGGACCATGGTGAGAGCGGAGAAAGGGCAGCAAGCGCTTCTGCAAGCAAACCTCTCGATAAATCTGCCCGTTTATGGTGCCGGTTGTAACGAACGGCTTGCTGTACCGTCCGCACTCGCAGATCGCCTGCCACAACAGGTACTTCTTCGCGAATTTGTCCATCTTTCTCTTCCGGAACTTTTCCGGAACCTCCATGCGGGACGTACCGACAAAAAAACTCGAGGCCGGGGATTTGTTTGGTGTCCGCCTTGATATATGTCTCGTCGTCCATGACGAGACAGCCTGGCTTGACCAGCCACTCACGGTACAGCTTCCGCGCACGCAATTTGGCCACCGTGTTTTGATTGTCAGTCCGGTTTGGCGCCTTCCTGACCTTAAAAACACGTAGCCCAGCCATGGTCTGCTGGACGAACCACTTCGACGAATTGACCTTTTTAGCCACGTCTCGGGTGGAAAGGTTCGGGTTATTCTTAAAGTACTGCCTTATCTTCCGCGTCTTCTCTGGGTATTCCGTTTTCGATTTTCGGCCGCTTCCAGCGCGCCGCTCGATGGTCTTCGTCTCCTGGAACATCTTCACAACGCGGGACACGGTGGAATGGTGGATTCCAAGCCTTTTGCCGATCCATCTGTGTGACTGACCAGGATTATCGATCACCGCGCCCAAGATTTGCTGGCGTCCCAACAAACATCGGTGTTGAATTAAAGCTTGTTCAAGCAAATTTGGAGAAGCTATTCAGCTGTTTCTTCTAGAATAGTTGAATAGCTTCTCCAAATTTGTTTGAACAAGCTCTAATTCAACACCGATGTTTGTTGGGGTAGCTCTTCTTGTTTCGAATGCATCTTGAAAACTACTTGAAAGATAACTTGACAGATAGAACATAACACTCTAAACTAGTATTGCCCAAAATTTCATTATTTTTACCCACGCGATAAAAAGTTACACCCAAAACAGAGTGTCGCATTTTTTCCGAGTCCAATCTTTAGTCAGATTCGTTTCCAAATCTTCTCCATATTCAAGCATACGCTTGACAAGTCTCAAATTCAGTCCCTGATTCAATTTGGATTGTCTGAATCTCGATCTGATTCAAGCCAGAGAGATCAGCATATCCCTCCAACAAAGGATCACATGGGTCTTGCTTACTTCCAGGCGGTTCCAAATCAATATTTCCATCCACAGTTAATACACAGACAAACAGACGTAATACTAAGAACAAATTGCCTTACAATACATCGTCTTAAATTTAAATTTAGATACGTTAAAACACTAGCGCTATCTGACGGCCGCTCTGCCCATTTCAGTGTAACCATGTTTGATTGTCTTGCCTTCTGCAACAGCTGCCAACGAGCGCGCTCATGAAACACACGCACACTACGTCAGGCTCGCTTGATTATCAATCTTTTGTTTCGAAGCAAGCGAAGCAGGTTCGTAGAAAAGCGAAAATTAGTGGAAAGTTAGTAAAAATTCGTAAATTCAGAGTAGTTTGGAAATTATTCCGGCGGAAAAAACAGCCTTACCCTTTACCCTTTCTCTTAACTGTTTTTATAAGCTGTAGAGTTGAAATGATCGGAGCATAGTTTCCGCATTTTCGACCGCCTTTTGTCCGCCTCCATTAAACACCACCACAAGCTCCCTTGACTAGCAAAATTTCATCCACAGCGCGTATCTACTTGATGTTAAAATTAAATTCTATTTAATAGTAATATTAAGATGAAGGTGAAGGATTTTCCACAGTCTTTACCTTCCCGATTATAGCAAAATAAAAATTCACATTTGCGTCCCATGTTATGACGAAAAAACAAACAAAACATTTCGGAACACACTCACACTTGCAAGCGACGCTAGTGCAAGGAAATCACTCAGCAGGAAGATGTCATAATTGTCGATGCGAGCGCTGTGAGTGGTGGCTTGGCCAACTATTTGTATTCAAATTTACCGTTTCTTTAGGTGGACGATGGGCATCAATTCGGGTGAAATTGATCAGTGATGACCAACAAAAAGAAACCAAATTTTGCTATTTAAATAGAGCCTAACAAAACTAACGCTGTTATGCCAGGCATAGTTTTTTTTAATATTCCGTTTTTTCATTTTTTTACTCTTTTATTTTTTTTAAAACTTCTTCGACGAGATCATTAAAAGAACATGTACATAACTCCATCCAAGGATCCAGATGAAGTCATCTCCCTATCGTTGGTGTTTGGTCTCGGACGGAAAATTAATTGAAATCAAGCAAAAGAATATAGTTTATCAATAATGTCGTCTTGATTTCTAAGTCATCAATTTCACCCCGAATAGAATATTTGTATTATAATGAAATAAATTAGTTATATTTTAAAAATATTCATTCGTACATGGTTGAACTATAATGGGCGTCTAGTATATACTACAGTACTTATTTAAAAATTAGATTGCCTACTAAAATATTGTTCTACTGGAAAGAATTCCAAAAAAAAAAGGCAAAAGTGATCAATATCAACCGAATTCACGGTACGTCTGTTTGTCTGTGGTTAATACATCGTGTCTTTTTTGCTGGTTCTCAGACGAAATGAAATCTGAAGCACGTTCTTCCGTCGAATCAGTTGAACACCCAAAGATAATGTGATTTGCCGTCTGTGTTCCAGTCGGTAAGTCGTTAACTGAGTCCTGCAGGTTCCACGTAAAATTTTGTTCGAAGCAACCTGACAGCTGATTGAAAATAATAATAAGTCTATGGGGTGCATTTGTTTTGGCAGTATGAGTGTACACATTATTTTTTTTTTCTTTTTTTTTACGTCGGCCTATTTCCTCACATGGTGACAATCACCGACGCCAGGAAGACGACCTACCTATCGACTCATGAATATGAGCCGGGACCAACGGCTTTTACTTCCGAAGGCGTGACCAGATTTTTTCGCCTCAGAAAAACCACCGACGTCGGCTAGGATTGAACCCAGGACCCACTGGGGTGCCAAGTAGCAGTCACGCTTACCACTACACCACCGACGCCGGCATAGTGTACACATTATACTCACGCAGAATTTGCTGTTCCGTGCGTACTTCACAGATTGTTCTGAGAATTGGCAGACGTAAACAACACACATTCAACCAATTTTTCAGAATTTTGCTAACACCGTCAAAAGGTTACAGACAAATTTGAGTGTACTATTATACCTCGATTACACTCGTCAAGAAGCTACCTATCGCACAGTATGATTCTCCCCTCAAAAACAAGTTGACGTGCGAATGGTAATTTTCTGCTGTGTGCACTCGAGGATCTAAAAGCAGTGGATATGCTTGACAAATCGACAAGATGAAAGTAATTAGCACTGCTGCAGACCATGAACATTGCTGGAAGGCAACCTCGCTGATCTTAATGACTACAAGTGTGCAAAGCATTCAACCACACGCAAAACAGATTGACAACATGTTCATTACCGTGATTTTGTGTACAGATTTATGACTCTTATGGGGGCCGATCTTTTCACTTCGATAAAGATAAAGTATCTCTGCGGAAAGGGGGTAAGAACCTAACCAAACGAATCCAGGAGACGAACCCGCCAGGAGCGCATCCATGTGTATCATCTCGACGCTAGCCGACCAAGACCGCCGATGATAAGAAGAAGCGAGCAGTGCTGCTCTGACTCTGAGTTGATGGTTGTTTTGCTGCTGTTGTTTTTATTGCCCGCTCATCATCGTATGGCTCATTGTGGTAAGTCAGGTGTCTATAAGAGGCTTTCCATAAATAATAATAAGTGAGTATACGGTCCACTCGAAATGTGCAACGTAGCACGTTAGTGGCTCGTGATAAGTGAATGTTTCTACGATAGAATGAATCATGGCAAGTAAAGCACAGGAAGTGGTATTCAGAAATAGGTGATGTTATGAGTATTGAAAGTTGATGAAGCTTCGATAAGATTTTTTGACGTAGACTACGTCTTACGGCAAGGGTAGGGTGTTAAATGAAAATCTAAAATATTGCGACCGTCACGAAAAACCGTACGTTTTGTACGCGAATAACTCAAATAATCCACGATAGATTTACATGATTTCTTCCTCAATCAGTCGGAAATTTTACCGCGCTCCAATTCAATTGTCAAACATTATTCTCAAACAACAGTAAACTATTGAAAATAACGCAAATATAAGGTGATGTCTTATAATGTCATTTTGCAGAGTAAATTTACCAAATTTCCTATCACAGTTTTCAAATCGAAGCAAGGAACGTCTTGCATCATCTTCTTCTTCTTTGTATTAGAGAGGGACATTAACCAATCATGTCATTCGTCTCTCCATGTACGTCTCGCATGCAGCTGAGAACGGTATAAAACGCACACTTAGGAAAAATTTGCCTCATTCGTTTGGCAGCATTGAAGCTGTGCGGAGCTGGTCGCTGGTAGCTGGTCGCAGGCCAATGAGGTCTATACAGGTGGCGAAGAGCATGGTGTTTGTCGGTATTTGTAACGCAAAATGAGTAAACAATCCACGATTTCGGGTAGTGACGTAAAACTCCAAAAACAAGCGAATGATAACAAAGCAAGTTTAGTTTTTGTCCGCATCCTTTTAGTGCACAAGAAGGCATTTTTCAGCCGAAACCTTTTAAATTGTCTTGCTATGGGTGCTGAGATAGGACACTACGTGAGACAATACATTATTCAAAAATCTACATCAGAATTTGTAAACTCTCAAGGCGTTTTCTTTTGATTTTTAGCTGATTAAGTGACATTTATTTACATCACTGTCGGTTCAAAGAATGTTTAGATTGGTATGCGAAGACATGTTCTTATTTTCTAGAAAAAGTCATAACACTAGAAAGACTTTTTAAAGCTGATGTGATCGCTCACACACTCAATTTATCTCGGCAAAATGTAGAACACCCGATCAACTTGGTAATTACTTTTTCTGATATCTCTGTTTAATTTTTGTTTGTTAGCTGAGAATCGGTAAAATTTTAATTTGTTAGCCGAATCTTGGTAATTTATTCACTGAATCTTAGTAAATTGAAGTGCCGAAATGATCGGCTGTTGAATTCTCGGCGAAAAAAACTAAGCGTGTACACACTTAGTTTTTTTCACCGAAAATCCAACAGCCGATTAATTCGACATTTCAGTTTAATGAGACTTATCGAATAAATTACCGAAATTCAGCTAACAAATGAAAACTTAGCCGAAAATCAGCTAACAAACAAATTTTTGACAGAAACATCAGCAAAAGCAACTGCCGAGTTATTCGGCTGTTAGAAATTTTGCCGAAGTAAATTGAAGGTGTATATTGTTGATCAAAATTCAATATATATACACTTAAATCAAGCCAAATTATTTGCATAAGCATTTGCATTTTTTTTATGTATATATTAAAATAGATATCATAGTGAATGTTCATATATTCTACAAGCAGCTCAATGCAAAAGTAGTTTATGTAGCAAACAGATTTTTTCAGCACAGCTAAAATGTGTTACAATGGAGAAATAGGTTTCGAAAAAATCATAGAATCGGTGACTACACTAAGCTACAACCGATATAATCTTGGGATTTATTTCCGACCAAAACTATCCAGTAGCGCTTATGATCACATCTGAATCAACGAGCGTGATTTTCAGACATCATTTTGTAAATTAATCAAGCATGAATGCTTTTGAAATTTTATCCATGTCGGAGTGACTCCAGAAATCTGAGCGTTGTTAGGGAAGTCCTTCGTTTGGTTGATCCCTCAAACCAATGGACAGTGGGAAAAACAGTACATGAATCGCGAAAGAATTCGATAATTCAGTTCCAAGTAGCCAAGGTTAGTGAACAATAGCAATATTCGAAAATACGGGGAATTGGGGCAAAATAAGCCCAATATCTCTGTTTCCCGACCCGTGCGGTGGCTGCAACTACTTTCATTCGATTTCTAGGGAAATTCTACATTAGAATAGGCCTATTTTGACTACAAAAGACCCCTCCAAGCATAGATTACTTGGCATTATTCGAAAATGCGGAGGAATTGGGATAAAATAAGCCCAATATCTCCGTCCACTGAGTTTTGCGGCAAGTGGGACTCCTTCCATTTGATTCCCCAGGAATTTTCACATCAAAAATGCTAACCTTGGAGCTGAATTATTCTTTCGCGATTCATGTACCTTTTTCCCACTATGCAATGGCTGTCAATTGGATCTCTCTTTCTGCATGGTAGTATGCCATCAATGAGGTCTATACAGGTGGCGAAGAGCATGGTGTTTGTCGGTATTTGTAACGAAAAATGAGTAAACAATCCACGATTTCGGGTAGTGACGTAAAACTCCAAAAACAAGCGAATGATAACAAAGCAAGTTTAGTTTTTGTCCGCATCCTTTTAGTGCACAAGAAGGCATTTTTCAGCCGAAACCTTTTAAAAACTACACCAATTAACGAACATTCCACCTTGTTATTTGCTGCTATTGTAAATTGATGTTTTTGGAGATCTAAGTCACGCATGTTTACAAAAAACAGGCTCTGCATCATCTCACGAACACAATGACAATATTTTGCATTACACTAATACAACTTAACCACTTCTTCTCCACCTGTATAGACCTCATTGGTCGCAGGCAGCCTGTCGCAGGCAGCTGGTCGCAGCTGCTTCATTCGTCCGGCAGCGGAGCTGGTCGCAGAGGCAGCTGGTGGTGGTAAGTACCAAGGCTCTCCCAAACAGCGATCGTCGCGATGAGGTAAAATGGCGGATTATGGGGGCGCACAATCGCGTCGGTTTGCACAAGCCGCCATCTTACCTCATCATAGCGATTGTTTCGCCGCGACTTCGAAAACGCTGCTGTTTGGGGGAAAGCGTCCTTGGGGGCGAGCAGCAGTAGGTGGAAATAATCTGTCCTTTTGAGGACAATAAATTAAAATAAAAGAGTTGTTTATTAAAGAACTAATCTTAAATTTAGTTCGGTGCTCGATGGAGGGCGAGCCGTCGGTAAAAATTGTACCCAGCTGGTTGGCGCAATCCATAAATTGATAATCTGTCCTTTCGAGGACAACCAATTTAATTAAAAGAGTTGTTTATACAAGAATTAAACTTTTATTTCGTTTGGTTTGTGCGCCTAATATCATGGTGCCGATTCGTTCGCCGCAACTGCAAAAACGCCTCCATGGAGGGCGAGCCGTCGGGAAAATTTTACCCAGCTGGTTGGCGCAACCCACTAATAAATAATCTGTCCTTTTGAGGACCACATTCGTCGTGCATTTCGACAGCCGTATCCTTTTCTTGGTCTGCATTTGTACCAAACATGCGCAGATACTCATCGACTGTTTGCTCGAGGTTGAACTCGCAATCATATTCTTTCCGCTTCTGTAGAAGTACACGCGCTTGTAGTCGATGAGCTCGTTCATTGAGTACGACCGCCAACGCAATACGTGCGCAGTGTTACGACGACTGTACGTGTTCGAAGTTTTCTGTACTTTCGCGTAACACGCTGCAAAATCTGCAATACATACATCCTCTAGCCCTTCGCGTGCTTCGTACTTCTGGATTATATTGGATGTCCAGATATCGGTGGAATCATCCGAAACACCTTCTACATCCATCTGCTGCACACGCTTTCTCGTCTTCGTTCTCTCAAAGTGGGAATGAACTCGACCTTTCTGCTGGCTTCAGACATTGGCTGGCGAAGAAGGTACCAGGCAGCTTCCTGAGCAGACATTTCTACTGAATTGAGCATCTTGATGCTCACTTTCTTCAACGGTGACTGGGATTCCTGATCCGGGAACTCTTCCTGCAGCTTCACGAGATCGCGATGTAGACTGCTAATGCCCCGATTAGTTTTGTTAACGTACTCGACGACGTACGCTGCACAAGAAAACTCCTCGAGGATGAACTGCAGATCCATGTTCGAACGGAGAACATTAGCAATCCAAGGATTGAACGTGTTAGTCCACAATTCCGTTATTGACCGTTTGATCAGAACGGTAGGTCGACTTATTGATGCGCGAACGATATCGAGGTAGTAGTCGTATGTGCAGCAGCAGTTTTCGAGAAATTGATCCAGCGTATCGAAAACTTTGTTTTCCAAAGCAGCGTGAATCTCTGTGACGCGTTTCTTCAGCTGACCGCGTCGACCATCATCAGTCGGGAGTGGCAACAAAACTCTTGTCTGATCCGTGGGCCAGTAAGGGATGTTGAAATGGCAACTTTGCTCACCTCGTTTGTAGCACGTGAAAGTCCGCTTGTGTAGCTGATTTCCATATCTGTCTGGCAGGGCAAGAACGGGTTTATGACCAGGATGTATGTGTTTATTTTATATTTATAAGATTAATTATTTATACATCATCCGAAACGACTATGTACCGATGCCGAGTGGGCACGTGTTTATCGGGTAAAACTGAAAGCAGCCAGAGGTTATGTGTTTCCAACTAACTGGTTGAGACGCTGGAGAAGGGCCTTCAACTCGAAGCCGTATCACCATTTATCCTTTTTAAAGAGTGTACAATATAATTTTCGAATATACAGCTGATCTAACGATCTATTAGAACCACACCCACACTATTTTGATCAGATTACGCCATACGAATAAGGTAGGGGTGAAATGAAAGTTTGAAAATAACTGAAACAAACATTTTTCCATAGATTCTCGAAATGTTTGCTTCAATCAGTTGAAGTTTTTCGTGACTGCCAACTAACAAAAATATCATTAATTATTGACATTGAATTTCCAAACCGACCCTGAACAATCCATATCGCGATAAAGATAATGGTCTCCAGCTGGTCGATCATATCAACACCATCACTACAGCCAGCACAACCGTTGCCCTTTCATCATACCAACATTCAAACCAAACGGCCATTTCCAGGGCCACCAAATAATTTTTAAGAAGCGAATCATAGAATGTTCTAACATTAACACTTAGAAAATTTTCTAGTATTCGGTAATTCTTTACCGAACTTTCAACAGCTGAACGTTGGGTAATCCGATTTAACGGATTTCGGTCAAATTTGAAAAGTTCCGGTAATTTTTTTATCGGAATTCTGTAAAATTTCACCGAAATCCGGAAGCTGTTGAAAGTTCGGTTAAAAATTACCGAATACTGTAAAATTTTCTAAGTGTGTACTTACTCACTTACTTATGACAACCCTTAGAACAGTACCTGCGTTTTAATGTTCCACTACGAAACCAACGAAACTAATCAAACGATTTAACGTAGTCTACGTCAACCGGTCGTGAGTTATACACAACCCCACTGATTTTTTATTCATTTTGATTCATTTTATTAACGCCTCTTTAAACTGTACGTCTGCTGTAGACGTTTAAGTTCATTCGAGACGGCATAAGGACCGCAAGCACCTGAGCGCAGTAGTGTGCTCCCCATTCCTTCTTTTTCTATGTTATTCGCTCTTTTCCCTTGTATCTCTCATCGAAACCTACAAGGCGTTCGATATGTCATCATTGACCCGCCCGGGCTGATGGTGACACTGTTGGTGATGTCAAAATGTCACTTTCGGTTATAGCTGGTGGATTATAAATTTCAAGTAGAGCTTGTAGTGGAAGTTGCTTCTTCCTCGATGACTAGCTTGACCATGATTTGAGCTGGCAGATGCTGGTTCCGTTGTACATCACTCGTCTTACTTTTTTGACAATCGTTCCAGGTGTTCTTGGTGTAGATCTTCGTGTAGACGAAATTACTTCAGCTTAAGGACCCCATGCTGGACTTCTTCTAGTCGACCAGTGACGGTGCCGGTGGTGGACGCTCTAGTAATGGTATGGCGTATCATTTCGATACAGGCACGTATACAACGTCGAAACATAATCTCCAATGGCAATAATTGGTTTGGCGTGCTTCGGTTGGCCAGCAAGGACGTATCCAAGGCTTCATCGGTCGAATCTCTCCCCTCTTCAAGCTTTTTGATCGCCGGTTGAACGCGCTCATTAATTGTTCCGCTTTGGCCTTCGATTGTGGGTGGAACTGCACAGTTGTTGTGTGGTCGATTCCATTCGTAGCGCAGAAATAGCTGAACTCCAAGCTTGTGAGTCGGGTACCGTTGCCTGACATCAACGATTCCGGTATCCCCAGCCGAACGAAGATACTGCGGAGGCTGCTGATTGTAGCAGAAGCCGTGATGGAACGTGTACGACAGATGTCCGGCCATTTCGTAAAGGCAACCACGAGAAACAAGTAGAAGTTGCCATCGTAGGACCGGCATTGTCCAAAGGACAGATAGGCCTGGGCCAGGATACAGGGCTGCTGATGCTGGTGACTTCGCTGTCAGAGCGCATGGTGACCACGCCTCCACAAAATCGGCGATCTCCCTATCGAGCGATAGCCTAGTGTGCTTTCATGCGCTGAACTCCGGGATGTCCCCGGTGGAGTTCTTCGAAGTATCGCTTACGTAGAGAAGACGGAATCACTAGCCTCTCGCCGATTATAAAGACTGGACTCGGAAAAAATGAGACACACAAAAATGATCACCAAAAATTCATTTTAAATCGGATACTTATCAAATTTTCAGGGATTAAATAAAGATTGGACTCGGAAAAACTGCGACACTTTGTTTTGAGTGCAACTTTTTATCGCGTGGGTAAAAATTAATGAAATTTTGGGTAATACTAGTTTAAAGTGTTATGTTTATGTGTGCAAAAATAGTTTTCAAGATGCATTCGAAACAAAAAGAGCTACGCCAGCAAATCTTGGGCGCGGTGATCGATAATCCTGGTCAGTCGCACAGATGGATCGGCAAAAGGCTTGGAATCCACCATTCCACCGTGTCCCGCGTTGTGAAGATGTTCCAGAAGACGAAGACCATCGAGCGGCGCGCTGGAAGCGGCCGAAAACCGAAAACGGAATACCCAGAGAAGGCGCGGAAGATAAGGCAGTACTTTAAGAATAACCCGAACCTTTCCACCCGAGACGTGGCCAAAAAGGTCAACTCGTCGAAGTGGTTCGTCCAGCAGACCATGGCTGGGCTACGTGTTTTTAAGGTCAGGAAGGCGCCAAACCGGACTGACAAGCAAAACACGGTGGCCAAATTGCGTGCGCGGAAGCTGTACCGTGAGTGGCTGGTCAAGCCAGGCTGTCTCGTCATGGACGACGAGACATATATCAAGGCGGACACCAAACAAATCCCCGGCCTCGAGTTTTTTGTCGGTACGTCCCGTATGGAGGTTCCGGAAAAGTTCCGGAAGAAAAAGATGGACAAATTCGCGAAGAAGTACCTGTTGTGGCAGGCGATCTGCGAGTGCGGACGGTACAGCAAGCCGTTCGTTACAACCGGCACCATAAACGGGCAGATTTATCGAGAGGAATGCTTGCAGAAGCGCTTGCTGCCCTTCCTCCGCTCTCACCGTGGTCCTACGCTGTTCTGGCCGGATCTCGCTTCGTGCCATTACGCCAAGCCTGTAATGGATTGGTACGAAGCGAAGGGCGTTAATGTGGTCCCGAAGGAGGCGAACCCGCCAAATACACCAGAACTTCGTCCGATCGAAAAGTTTTGGGCGATAATTAAGAAGAAGTTGAAGAAAAGCGGAAAAACATTCAAAACCGATGAAGCTTTGAAGAAAAACTGGGAGAAATTGTGTATGGAAGATGGACAAAGCCTCGCCCAAGATCTCATGAGCAGTGTTAAGAGAAATGTACGAGCATTCAGCTTGGGGGAGGAAATTCAATAAATAAATTGTGCCAAAACATAGCTAATAAATAGTTATATAAAATAAAATAGCACACGAGAAGAGTGTGCAGTGCGGTCCACCCCTTGGTTGAACCCCAAATTGGACAACAAAATCGGACGAGCGGCAAAAGGGGCCTCAGTTCGCGATATGGCCAAAAAGCTGAACACCTCGAAGTTGACCTCGAAGAATAGTCGAAGGGAGATCCTCAAACGCTCGAAACGGTCCAGTCCGAGTCACAAGCGCCAGGGCTAGCCCAAGTACATGTACAAGATGTACCAAAAGAGGCACGAATGACGGCCCGCAGAAAAAGATAGGCGTAAAGTGGACCGGAAGCGGAACCGTGGAAAGGCCCTCATCGTGAAGACCGAAGGGTCCAAGTAGTCGGATGTTTTAAAGACGATGCGCGGAGATACGAAACCGCACGGGCGAGATGATCCTCGGGTTAAAGAGGTACACTACGCTTACGAGCCTGGCTTACAATAAGCTGGCGTACAAGCCTTGGGAGAAGACGTGGAGGTGCAAGCCCTAGGCAAGCAAGTGACTCTCTAATGCAAAAACCTGGATGAGATCATAGAGGCTTGCGAGATGTCCACGGCCATCAAGGCGCAATGCGGGGGCGAGGTTGCCACAACACTTGGGATCCAAGTGACCATACGATGCGGCTGTCAGTAGCCGAAGCGGATTCAGCTCTAAAAGTAGCCAAGCTAGAAGTGGAATGGTCCAGTAGGAGGACAGGGGGCACAGGGGGACAGGAGGGAGCTAAAGTATGTAAAAAAATATCTCTTAACCTGCAATGTTAACTATTAGATAAGCATTGATTGCTTTTTTCCCCACTAGCTGAAAGTTGAAGAAGCTATGCTCAGTTAAATTTTCAGTTTTTGGCAATCAAAAAACTGAATATTTAAACCAATGCAATAGTTTTCAGAAGCCAAATAATACTAGATTAAGAAACATAGTTGATAGTTAGAAAGTGTATCAACGAAAAATATTTATTTGAACTATTGATGATATGGGCCAAACCGATCAATGTTATCACGTTTTACGGTACTGTAGTTTCGTATTATTGATAATATATGCTAATCATATCTTACAGTTTGATTCAGCGTGTGAGAAAGCAAGACAGCAAACTTATCAGAGTGAGAAGCTGCAGTTGTCTTATCCTATTCAAAGATCTTATCCATTTTTATGAGCATGAGCAGGATAATGAGCATCATTGACCGCCCGAGGTTGTCTGTTACGGCCAGATCAGCTGTTATTACACAGAGGATCAACAGATTATGCTTGAGACTACCGGCGCCGGCCTCGCCCGAATGCAGGTCAAATAAGTAAAGGAGAGGGAAAAGGGCGATTTTTTTATAATGCTGGAAATCCGATTGTATTGTTTTTTCCTTACTGTGCTCACTCGATCACTCGTTCCATCGAATTATAGATAACCGAAACAATACAAACCCGTCATGCCCGCTAGCAAAATAGTGCGTAATAAAGCATCGACACAACCTTGCACAGCCGATGCTCGAACCAAACTCTTTTTTCGTAACTTTCAATGTTTACTACTGTTTGCTACAATTTATTGCACTACTGTAACTAATATCTGTATCAATCAAATTGAAGTTTCTTAAGAACAATCCATGCTAATCCATTAAAAATTGCAATTGAGGGATTTGGTAAAAATAAGAGTCCGTAGATGCATTTCGTTCCTTCTGGAAACTTTATGTTTCTATTGATGTCCATACTCATCGGTTTAATACCAACCGGGGGAGACTTGGTCTTACACAAAATGATTCCTTTATCTCCAATCCGCTCAATCGCAATGTTTTGTGATATATTGGACGGATTATTATTATTTGAGATAACTCAATGCAGACGTATTCCGAATTTGGTAGATCGACAAGCAATCGTTGGAGAGCTTAGAGGCGGACCGGAAGATTCTATGAGCTACCTCCCCCTCAACGATTTTATCCGTTTTCATGAACGAAAAACGCGCCGAAATTATCGCCGAATATATGTGTAATTGTGTTTTTGACTAACATTAGCCTCAGACTGTAGTTAGTTTAATATGTATGTTTATTATAAGTTTTTTTTTTTTTATCTGTGTTTGTGAGTTCTTTTTTCTTTCTCAAAAATGTTCAAGTTAAAAGAAAACCAAATATTGTATAGTTATAAGTTTTTTGACTATTTAGAATTTAAAATAAATGTGTTATGCAAACCATACTTAAAATGCCCGCCCATCTTCCCATCCTTAAATTGTTATTCCTATTAACCTCGAGAGCGGCCGCGAGTAAAGGGCGATACGGTCAAAATTTGGTCAATATCAACTTGACGTATTTCTTTCAATTTTGCATTTAAAAAACCTGAACACCCCTCATTTTGAAGGTGTGTGTGTGTAGAATGTTGCTCCTATTTTGATTTTGGAATTCACTCTTCAGTTGTCAAAATGCCGTCCAAGCAAGAAGAGCAGCGTATCAAAATTTTGCTCGCGCATCGCGAAAATCCGAGCTACTCGCACGCAAAGTTGGCAAAATCGCTAAAAGTTGCCAAATCAACCGATACAAATGAAAAGTGTTTGGGGAACGTTTGTCGACAGCCAGGAAGTCTGGATCGGGGGGAAATCGAAAACCGGAAGCCGCTGAGACGACAAGGAGAGTTGCCGGTAGTTTCAAGCGAAACCCTAACCTATCTCTCCGAGGTGCCGCAAATAAGCTGGGTGTATCGTCTACAACCGTGCATCGAGCCAAAAAACGAGCCGGACTATCGACTTACAAGAAGGTAGTGACTCCAAATCGCGATGATAAACAAAATACGACGGCCAAAGCGCGATCCCGGAGGCTGTACACGACGATGCTGACGAAGTTTGACTGCGTGGTAATGGACGACGAAACCTACGTCAAAGCCGACTACAAGCAGCTTCCGGGACAGGAGTTTTATACGGCAAAAGGAAAGGGAAAGGTAGCAGATATTTTCAAGCACACGAAACTGTCAAAGTTCGCAAAGAAATATCTGGTTTGGCAAGCCATCTGTACCTGTGGCTTGAAATGCAGCATTTTCATAGCTTCCGGGACTGTCAACCAAGAAATTTACGTGAAAGAGTGTTTGAATAAACGTCTGCTGCCTTTCCTGAAGAAACACGGTTGTTCCGTACTGTTTTGGCCGGATTTGGCATCTTGCCATTACGGTAAAAAGGCCATGGAGTGGTACGCCGCCAACAACGTGCAGGTGGTTCCCAAGGACAAGAACCCTCCCAACACGCCAGAGCTCCGCCCAATTGAGAAATACTGGGCTATTGTCAAGCGGAACCTAAAGAAGACCAAAAAAACTGCTAAGGACGAGCAGCAGTTCAAGGCAAACTGGCTTTCTGCGGCGAAGAAGGTGGACAAGGTGGCTGTACAAAATCTGATGGCAGGGGTCAAGCGTAAGGCCCGGCAATTCGGATTTGGAAAAGCGGAAGCCTAACTGAATATTTTTCCTGAATTTTATACTAATTGAACTTGAAAAAGAAATTTAATTTGATTTTTTAAATAAACGATTTCACCGATTTACACGCGTTTTCCCTTGACCAAATTTTGACCGTATCACCCTTTAATTGGTTCTATCCTTCTAACTTCAGTTTTAAGATAACTGATGTATATAAACATGAAAACTTGGCTCTGTAAAGTTGATTCGATTGAGCCTGTACAAATAAATGATTTATAAAAACAAAACAAAAATATATGTAATGGTACCCCAACAAACATCGGTGTTGAATTAGAGCTTGTTCAAACAAATTTGGAGAAGCTATTCAGCTATTCTAGAAGAAACAGCTGAATAGCTTCTCCAAATTTGTTTGAACAAGCTCTAATTCAACACCGATGTTTGTTGGGACTGCGCGTGTTTATAAATAGAAGAACCTTCATAACAAAACGGATCACCGGATAGAATACATACATAAGCACTCGGTTAAGGTTTTGCATGCTAATGGCATAAAACAAGTTCATTGGCAGGAAATTCACCAGCAAATACATACCACTACAAGTCGAGAACACTCGCATGAACCAAGAAGAAAGGTAATTTGAATGTTCATTAATTCTCATTCTAAATTGGATTTCGAAAAAGTGGCTCTGCTGGTGAATTTAGTGCACATAGTGTGAATTTCGCAAAATGTAAATTATTAGCAGTTTAGAGCAGTCCTTTGATTCATTTTTATCTAGAAGTACCATAAATGAAGATTCGAAAGTTTTTCAAAAGTAAGTATAATATTTTCCAGCATGTAATAAAAAGAAACAAGCGAACAAAACAAAACGAATGTTTTTTCATACAGCTGAAAAAAACACGAAGAGAAAATTTAGCAAAGCGATGGTTTTTCTCGAATTTGAACAACAATTTTAATGTAATTCAATGATACACCGTTTTGGTTTCATACTACTCAGACACACATGATTGCTACATACACCCTATTTTAACAGAACGTGTTTCATTTGGATCATATCAGATAAATCGGTTCAAATTTCAAAGCGCAAATGCACCAGTGTATCTGAACTATTTTCAAAATATTGAGGAACAGTAGATTGAACGCATATGAATTAGTTTTCGTCATTGATGAGTAAAATTTCCTAAATTACTTGCTTGACTGTACTTAATAGACGAGTAAGGAATGCAAGTAGCAACAATTTAGCACAAAAATCACAGCTTGCTTACATTGGCGACTTACGTCGTTTTGAAAGGTTATGCTTGATGTTCCTGTTTAGATAATATCAGATAAAATAATTATATTAAAAGTAAGTTAAGGGGACACAAACCATAAGCTTTAAACCCCCAGAACTCAAAATGTATGTTTGTTAAAAACGTTTGCATTAAAAAAAAATACCAATTTATTTTTAATTGCCGATTGCTGATTTTTCATGGGTTTACCTTCACCCACACTGACAAAACTACCCATGCAGCATCAATCATAGTTACCCATGAGTCAGCGGACAAAATTAGACAGCTCTATTAGTCGAACTCTAACCGTGATGGCAAAAACAGTGAAGCAACTCCGTTCAGAAGTGTTCGCGTTCAAAGAACGGCACCACACCGCGTCGAAAACGGACATCGTGTGGCACTTTATGGACGCCGGATACGCCCGTTCCGGCATCTACAACATCTTGGCACTATTAGACAACAATCAGAGCATCGAAAGAAAGCCCGGTTCCGGACGGCCGACGACCCTGAGCGACAAGAAGCTCCAAAGGATACTGAAGAGGAGGACCGAGGGAAAAGTGGCTACATCGCTGCGTGCGCTTGGCCGGGAGGTCGGTTCAACCGGCCAAACAGTGAAAAAGTCGGCCAAACTGGCGAACATGAACATGTATGTCAGGAAGCGGAAGTCGCGTCCACTGGTTTCGGAGCTGCAGTCAATCGCGCAGCGGCAGCGGCTGAATAAGATGGTCAACTCGATTTTCCCGGCGAATCGCGACGTGGCGGTGGTGATGGACGACGAGACCTATCTCACCCTGGATGGCAACGACTGGCAGGGCACTTCATATTTTACTTCCTCCACGAAGGATGTGAGCTCCGAGGTGAAGTTCATTTCACACCCCAAGTTCCCCAAGAAGGTGCTGCTGTGGCTGACAATCAGCGAGAAAGGGATGTCAAAGCCGCTCTTCTTTCGCTCCGGACTGGCCGTGAACAGAAAAATTTATAGTACGAAATGCCTGGCGGAAATTGTGTCGTTCATCAAGAAATACCATAAGGGCGAATACGCGGTGTTCTGGCCGGATCTGGCGTCATCCCACTACTCGAAGCGATCGTTGGAGGAGATGGAGCGGCTGAATCTCGATGTAGTCCCAAGTCGGCAAACCCGCCCAACGTCCCCCAGCTGCGTCTCATCGAGAACCAGGCCAACCTGAAGCGTAAGATCTACTCCAACAATTTTGTCGCGAAAACTGAGGAGGAATTGATAAATAAAACGAACAAAGAACTCAAAAACATGCCTACACGTATGTTTTCGTCCACCATGGCAAATGTTCCGGTTAACTGCCGGTAGGCCACGCTCAAGGGCGTAGAATTTTTTTGCAAGTAAGCTTAAATAATTACCTTCGATGGGAAGTTTATCAAAAACAATTATCTGTCTTAGCTTTTTTTTATCACCATCCGAAAAAAGTCCTTTTTTTTCAATGCAAACGTTAGCTAATCACTTATTATTTGAACAACCGTTAAAAAAAAAATCAATTGAAACGGTGTGAGCACGATGAGAAAAAAAAAAGGTATTTCTGGGATGTTGTTTTGCTAATATGGGTGAGAGGGTCGCGAAGGAAGAGTATATTTTCAGTACAAACTGAACAGTTCAAACTGAACTGCAAACAAACTCGGTGGTTCTCCTATACAAAAATCCAACATGATTAAATATAAAGCGAATATATCGAGACATTAAAGGGTGTCCACAATTAAATTGCATTGCTTTAAACTCGTCCTCAAAAACGAGTCTCTCAACCGATTGTCATGACATATTCAGGGAATAAAATAAAATGTATAATCATGGTTTAGGTCTTTTTATTTCGCTGTATTTCTTTACCAAATCGAAAATCCCGCACTTTCTTCTTAATACCACGCATAAGATTTTGTACAACGCTTGAACCAACATTTTTTCAGCTTTCAACCATGACTTCAACATTTCCTGTTCTGTAGTGACAATTTTTGGATGCTTACGAAGTTCGTGCTTCATGATAGCCCAATATTTTTCAATTGGCCGCAACGCTGGAAAGTTTGTAGGATTAAGATCCTTCGGCACGAAATTGACACCATTCGTCTTGTACACTCAGCCAAATAATCTTAAGAATTTCATAAGGTTCAACTTATGAACGATGCTTTTGAATTTCAGGTTGACTTATGAACGGATTTTGTTTCACACGACGTTGTTCTTGTACGCCTTTAAGCATTCCTGTTTACAAGTGTTGATATATACTAGTGGGCAAGTCACTTGACCCACAACCCCCACGTTCAAGTTTCGAATCCCGGTTGCTGAATATTTTTATTTTTGCAACATCATTATAATTTCATAAGGTAAAGTTATGAAACTCATACTGAATTCTTATAGCAAATAATCATAATGCAATCTTATGAATATCGAAAGTTTATTTCGCCGAGTGTACCACTCCAGAACATCCTTGGAGTATTGACAAAAGGCTAGGTCCGGCCAAAAAATTGTAGGAACGTTGTGTGTTTTGAGAAACGAAAGCAGTCGTTTTTTCAGGCATTCATTCATGTATACTTGACCATTTACAGTTGAAGTTGTCACGAAAGGCTTGCTCCGTTTACCACACGAACAAATCCCCTGCCAAATCATGAACTTCTTGGGGAACTTTGACACTTGCTGTTTCCTGAGAGACTCTGGAACATCGAACTTGTCTTTCGCAGTCACATACTGGTTGCCGGGAATTTGTTTAAAGTCCGCATTTACGTGTGTTTCATCGTCCATGATGCAGCAGTATGGTACATTTGTGTGTACAGCTTACGCGCACGTGTTTTAGCTTTCCTATTCTGTTTATCGTTGCGTTTTGGAGCTTTCTGCACTTTGAATGAACGGAGCCCGGCTCGTTTCTTGGCTTTCTGCACGAAACTTTTGGTCAAGTGCAGCTTTTTCGCGACATCCCGAACGGAACAGTTGGGTTTGCGTTTAAAGGCAGCAACCACTCGCTTGTGATGCTTCACACAGTACGAGACACTTTTTCTACCACTCACCTTCTTCCGCTCGTCCCCGAAACGTTTAATGACACGAGACACTGTAGACTGGTGAATTTTCAACATCTTTCCGATGGCTCGGTGCGAAAGAAGTGGGTTGTCGAGGTGCGTGTGCAAAATGTTCTCGCGCACTTGCTGTTCCTCCGACTCCATTTTCGAAACTACAACACATTTTACAATGAAACTCACGCAGTGTAAACAATGAGGTCATTTAATCCAAAATTTCGTTGAAATCAACCCAAAGGGCGAAATGTAACAGTTTACTGAAAGTGATGCAAGTTAACTGTGGACACCCTATACAGTACCCGTAAAAATTTTGTCATAGGTCCACCGGGCGTTGTATTGACCGTTAATGTTAATTGTTTAGTCTGTGCAATCACTGGTTGAAGATGGTGTAATTCTCTCTCTCTCTCTCTCTCTCTCTCTCTCTCTCACTCGCTCTCTCTAAAAAATGCACCCTCTCCTTGCTTTAATTCTGGCTACGCCAATGTTTTATAATATGATAAAATACTTCGTGACAATAAAACAAAACAAATGATAATATCTCACACATACATGTACAATGGATTATACATCAAACATCTCGTTTACAATTCAACTCCATCCTCAAGCATTCTAAATAAATAAAAATTTTATACTGTCTATATTTCGAGATTCTTGGGTTCGCAACTGTTCTAAACGGACAGGTTCGAAATTCTTGTTAGCTCGATAGCTCCAATAAGCTATTACAACGGGGATTTGGGCAGATGGTTACATTCCATTCTCCCACAGGAATCGAAAAAATCGTGGTTCAGAGGGTTGGATATTAGCCGGGATTTTATCAAGGTAATGTGTCGTCTAATGTCCAATCACTACTCCTTAGGCTCTCATTTCTATCGAATAGGTCTCTCAGACACCAATCAATGTGGCTGTGGTGCAGGTTATCAGGACATCAACCACGTTGTCTGGCATTGCCTCGATTACGAAATTGCCAGATCTGATCTTTGCGCATCCCTACGGGCCCGAGGGAAACCAGAGAAGGAAGGTATCAGAGACGTGCTGGGTAAGCTGGACTTGGACTATATGGGGCTAATTTACAAGTTCTTGAAACAAATAGATGTATTCGTTTGATCCTCTCTTAGCTGTCGCTAACATGTCCACCTCGTCCCCTTCCCCGTAATACCGCTTCTATTGTATCGTTACAGCTTAACGCAATGCAACATCTACGACAGACCTACAGCAACAATACAGCATCGCCAATCTGCTGTTGAAAGCCAACGTTAAGATTCCTACTTCCCCATTCCTACCTGAATCATTGTAATCCCTAACCTCGACCAAGCCGCGAGTTTTTCGGCTTTCCAAAACTTTCCTAGTAAGTAAGCTATTCTCGTTGTAAAAATGAAAAAGAACTCGGCTCCGTTATGCTTTCGGCACTTGAGCCTTATAAATAAACATTTAAGTAAAAAAAAAAGCTCTTACAAGAGCGACCTACAGAGTTTTCAAAAATAAGAAGCAAAAGGCAAACATCTAGCTTCATCTGTGGTCTTCTATGGAGCCATAACAGTATGTGCGTTTACCCTATCGTCGATGTTTAGCCTTCGTAAAACTGCACCTTTACATGCCATTTCCCGAATGCTGGCAACATACAATACATTGACCGAAGCTTAATTGGAAACTTTTATTCCTTCGCTTTTCCCATTTCGCTCCAAAGCGTATAAGCTCTCGGGAAGCCATAACATTATTGCATCAGTAAACTCATAAGTTTTGGATCGCACACTTCGTCTCAACGCCCGGTGGGCATAGTTTGCCCTTAAGAATTTTCCGCTTCGGAACTGTCATGTTGACAGCACGAAAATACTTTTTCGAAGATGTACGAGACCAAAACAAACATTCCAAAACCAATTTCCCCCTTGTCACATTCGCGGCTTTCGGGGTGGTAGTTAGTCAGCCAAGTAGAGTTCTCACTTTTCACCTACTGCTATCTCCGCTGTGACGCTACGCTGTGCGAGGTGTGCAGTGTAGTTATATTTGTGACCGATTCGTCTAACTTTGCTTTGGGAGGCCGCCCGTATGTGTCAGTCCAATGGTGCGTTTCGAATGTGATACACGGTTTTGCGGCAAAGATTGAGTGACTGGATTCAGCAACAGACGACATCGTCGCCATCGGGACGTGCCGAGGAAAGCATATTTTCTGTCATCGTCACATTTGCGAAGTAGGCGGAAACTGTGTGTTCGATTCCCATGACCCAAAATCGTCCGATCCAAGTTGATTGTCAGTCCTTAGGTTGTGCTCCGGCACCAACGCGGGTGCCCGGCGTCTTGTGTCTATGAAAAAAAAAATCTAGAGTGCTTGGTGTGTGCGTTGCGTTTGTTTCCTATGTAATGGGCAACGGAAAATCGTCCAACAAGTTGTGAAAGTGAAATAAAAAAGCGCTGGAAAATCATTCCTCCCTCGACAACCGTTCTAGTGAATTCCAAGTGCATTTCAAGGTTTCGGTAATTGGCGAAACCACGAATCATTCAGCCATGTCTCCTGCATTCCTAGCGGTGATTGCCGTGATCCTATGTATTCTATTTCGGATTCTGAACGTCAACAGCCAGCCGCAAGTACCTCAGCTGTTCTGCAAGGATGGCCAGTTTATGGAGTGCTTCCACAAGATCGCACCCATGCTCAGAGATCCGTAAGTAGCTTGATGAAATCGAATTATGAATGCAGGATTGTAAATGGAAATGGGGAAATGACGTTCACACCAGCTGGCAAAAATGCCGATCCAATTGCACCTGGTCATAATAGACCAAGTTGCATTTTTTTTATTCATGCATTCATTCACATCATTCTGAGGAATGTTCGAGGCGGTTGAGTAAGCCAGCTTGTACTTTTTGTTTACATTTTGTTTATGTTCAGGTTTCGTTCGGAAGCGTTTCGGTTGAGTTTCGGAAGCAATCGTTCGCATTTCCCACCCACCAACCGGAGTATGAAACTGTGCGATTGTACAATTGAGATACTTGGCAGAAGGGTGTAGGAAATGTTTCTGAATGGAGAAAATGAAATCAAACGGTATTCATTGATGATGTCATGCCGAGCAACTTCATGTGGAAGACATGTGGGATGAAAAGGAAGTGCTACGGTGGCGAACGTTGAAAATTAAAAAGAAAGATTTGCCTTTTCCGGAGTTATATTTTGGTTGAAGATTTACGGGTTCAATTTTTTGTCAGTTCCTATAGAAGTTTTCAATACTACTTCATAATCCTGCTGAACTCTTTAAATTTAAAATGATTTGTACTTGCTTCTTTGTGCACTTACTTATCTAAAGCTTTTAAATTTCTGGAATACATATTGAACGTTAGTCGGTTAACCCTTGAAATCATTACAAGGGCCACTGAGTACTCGTGTACCCACAAAATTAAACTCTTGAAACTGATTGAAATGTATTCCAAATGCTTCATTGAATTCATCTGTTTCCGGAAATGAAGATTTGCTGCAATATACTGTGATACTGAGCCAAAATTTCAATCTTTTCATATAAAATATTATAGGTCAGCATGATCATGATCACTGGAATGACTCTAAAGGACTGTTTTCATTCGTTCAAGTTCAAGTTTGAAAACTAATCTCGAACGGAACAGTTTTCCTATAGGCTTAGAATCGTTAATGTTGCAGTATTGGACAAAACATTTGCAACCAGTACATGACTACCATGAAATTGATCATTGAAGAGCTATGAATGGTCAATCTTGGAATAATACATGTGTGCGTTCGAAAACAACATACTTTCGATTTATTGAAACAAAAAATAATCATAATTCACTGAAAAGAAACTCATAACAATATTGAAAAACAGAAAAAACGGTTTTTCTTTTGGACAAAACAATTGCAACTTCTCATCCAATCGTCAGATTGAATTCTGCTGTCAATATTCAGTAGAAAATCCCTTATTTTCAATAACAGCCTTGCATCGTCGAGGCATGGAGTCAATCAGGTTGTCAATAATGTTTTGAGGGATTGCTGCCCACGCCTTTAGAATTCGCTCGAACAATTGGTCCTTATTCTTAACCCCCACGCAATTAATTCTTCGATCCACGATCTCAGAAAGGTTCTCGATAGGGTTTAGATCAGGGGACTGTGGTGGCCATTCCATAGCCGTGATGTTATTATCGCTGAAACATTTTTTGGCCACTTTGGCGGTGTGTTTTGGGTCGTTGTCCTGTTGAAACACCCATCTTAATGGCATATTCCATTCAGCATGAGGTAGCATAACATCTCTAAGGATGTTATTGTACATAAAGCGATCTATTAATCTGCTGGATCGGACCAAGACCGTTGGCAGAAAAGCATTCGCAGACCATCACATTGCCTCCAACATGTTTCACGGTCTTTTGACAATATCGTGGATCCAAGCGTTTTCCGACGGGTCGACGTACACGGCAAATTCCATCACTCCCGATAATGTTGAACTTCGATTTATCACTGAACAGAACAGTCGACCATTTCTGCACACTCCAACCAATATGAGATTCAGCAAACTGGAGCCTTTTCTTCTGTTTTTTCAACGATATCAGCGGTTTCTTCGAAGGGCGTGTGCAAAACAATCCGGCATCAACGGCACGTTTTGTTACTGTGCGGTCTGACGCAGACAGCTGCAACTCTTCTTTCACTTTAAAGGATGATTTGAAAGGATCTTTCTTGATGCACCTGACGATCATAGAATCGTCCCGAGACGTAGTGCAGCGTGGTCTTCCGCCTTTGTGCTCCACAGAAATCTTTCCGGTGGAACGAAACTTCGAGCAAAGTCTTGAGATTTTTGATTTTTTCGCTCCATATTTGGTAAAGATCTCTGTTTGTGACATTCCACACGTATAATCATTAATTATTTTCTTTCGCAATTCCAATCCAAGACTGTCACGGCCATTTTGAATATTAGAAGCAACGTTATTTTATGTAAAATAAAGCAATATTTACTTGTCAACAAAACACTGTCGATGTGCTATCAGTTGTCATCTGACTACTCCGGAAATCATGTGGTATAAGATTAGACTCCTTAACCGTTAACTATGGTGACTTAAGCCGTTTTTAATTCAGAGTACAAACATATGATAATTAGGGTGACCATATTGAAAATTTACGAAGGAGGACATTTCAGTCAAATGAAGGTCAAAAAAGGAGGACATTTGTATCAAAAAGGAGGGCAATCATAAGAACAACAGAAATTTTGAAGTGTTTACATATATTTACATATATTGCATCAAGAATGTCACATTACATCGTGTTCCCTTTAAGTGTACTTTTCTGAACTACTTATTTCGTGCAACAATTCATCATTCTTTATCAGACAATTGTGAAACTCAGTACAGGAAATGTGTTTCATGTTATATTGAACTTGAATCAATGATTTAACTGAATCTACATTCAATCTATTCCGCTCCTTTGTCCATTGTCCATTTATCAAAGAGAAAGTTCTTTCGACATTGATATTATGCCCAGAAATACAAAAATAATATTGGCAGACCTTCTCAATGTCTGAAAAGGCACATTGATCGGGGCATGTTTTTAAAAACATTGTCCATTGTTCATGAAGCATTTTTCCTTAAAAACATCTGAATTGACATCAATAGTGTCCAGAAACGAAAGTAAGTTACAAAATTGATCGTATAACTGAAAATCATCTACAGGAACACCATTTTTTGTTAGATAATCAATACAAAGAATCACATCGTCGTACTTGATCGTTTTGTAGTCTGTCAGTAGCATCCAGCGAAACATATCAAATATTTTAAATTGTTCGACCCATTTTTCAAGGTAGTTCAAGCAAGCACTGTACACTTGTTGGAACTCATTATTCATTTTCTGAGTTTTGTTTTCAGAAACATTTGATTCTTTGAGCATCCCGCCTCTACCTCAATTGAACTTGTCAAATGCAGAGCGCTGGTCGGTCACAGCACTCTATATTAGCTTGAATGCGACGCACGTGGTCTCATATTACATCATCTTTCATTATTTTTCAATTTTCCAGGTATTTCATAATATTTTTTCATATTTCTATACATATAAACCCAGTGAATCCCACGACGAATCGAACGGGATAGGAGTAAAACACTTAAAACGTTTATTCAATATGCAATATATTTATCAAAAAAATCAAGTCATTTTTGACTTACACTCACATTTTTTCAAAAAATATTTTGTTAGATTCAGTTTTTTCAAAAGCGGACTACTTGTTTGGTATCAAAATTGTCGAGAAAAGTGGGGAAGAATTGTAAATCAGATAAAGGACTTATTTTCGGTTACTCGCTTAATAATTCTGAATCTAGATTTGATTGTTCGTATCCAGTGAACTCAATTCGATCATAAGTGAAATCGGGAGTAAAATTCGACCAGTTTATAAAAGCGTTATGATTTCAAAGTTTCATTAAAACTCGTATATTGAAATTTTATTCTTTTTTAATGAAATTTCTGAGACAAATATTCTTAGTTTATGATACAGTAGATTCAAAAAAAAACATAATTCATCAATTATTTAAGTTTATTCTGACTTTGATTGACTGCTGTTAAAACGAATGTTTCTTGGCAAAGTTGTAAAACTTGTTTGGTAGAATTTGATCTAATTTTTTTGATAAAGTTTATTAGCTATTGATAAGCATACTGATCTATTTCAATGCTATTTTCTAGGGATTCTTCTCGAGGGAAGAACCACTCATACATCTAATGTACGCTGATCTGGAAAGGTTGGTGCGAACCATCGTCGGTCGAGTTTGTAAGCCCAATGTGTGGCCCGCGAATACTTCACTTTCAGAGGACATTTTGGACAATATTGAGAACTTGCTACCAGCGGAAAAAGTTTATGTTGGGGAGGAAGCAATGGCAGAGCTGGACAAATTAAAGGAGATCGACAAACTTCTCTTTTTCAACAATGCAAATAAGCATAACGTTGCTGCTGGTAAGCACGTAATCAAAAATTACAAAGTACAGTCCCATTACGTTGTTCGAAATGATGACGTAGAACTGCGATACCAAATGTAAGTCATTTAGATGGTACAACTCAATGTTCTTTGAATAGACCCTTTCAGGCCTAATGTATACAAGCAATTTGGTGAATTCTGATTGATTTGGTGCTCAATAACATTAAATGATCGAAAAAAGTAGGAAATATATTTTTGAGATGTGCTGGGTCGTTCGAACTGCCCAAGAGTTCAGAACTTAAGATCTACAGTTGTAACAGTAGCTTTATCCGCTATTCATTGTTATGATAAGTACATTCAAACATATTCAGTGAATGTCTGGAAGACCAACTGACATTATGAGATAATATTGGGATATTCTATGTCAAACAAACTAACTTAACTTTGTATAGCCCATAAAGCTATTGTTACAATTGTAGACCTTAAGTTTTGAAGGACAGTTTGAATGACCTGAAACTAACAAGGTTATCCTATGATGTATGTGGACGTTTCAGAAAATTCATTGAATATGTTTTAATATTTATCGTAGCTTTGCAAAGCCCAAAAGGCTACGGTTACTACCGTATGTCTTAAGTTCGGAACTCAAGGTCAGTTTTTATGAACCTGGACATCCCGAGATAATCTGATAATAACTGGTGAGCTTACAGAAGCTTCACTGAATGTGTTTGAATGCATATCGTCACCTTTCATAGATTGTAAAGCTAACTTTACGACTATAGATCCTAAATTCTGAACTCAAGGGCAGTTTTGATGACCTATAACATCCCAAGATATCTCGTTATATCGGTTGACCTTTCAAAAGACTCACTTAATTCAGTCAAATACATATTGTTACTTTGTTTAGTCCAAACAGCTGTAGATTTTAAGCTACAATTCAAGACTTAAAATGTAGTTTTTAGAACATCCGAAGATTATCTGATAATGTCTGTTCCAACATATTCAATGAATATGTTTCAATACACATCGTAGCTTTGCACAGCCCAGAAAGCTTTTGTTACAACTGTAGGTCCTATGTTCTGATCTCAAGGATAGTTTGTATGATTCCTAGAACATTTCATATTTGATTATGATGTTTTTTAAATCCAAGAATATTAATTGAAAATGCTTGAATATTTACGATAGCTTTGTATTGACTAAAATGTACTGTTACAACTGTAAATCTTAAGTTCTGAACGCCAAGATAGCTTGGATGACCCTAGACTATCCCAAGATTATCTTCTTGTGTATTTTTATGTTTGAATATATTCACTGAATATACTGGAATATGTGATGTAACTTTGAATAGTTCAAAAACGCACTGTTACTACCGAAAATTTCAAGTTCTCAACTCCAGGATGGTTTGGATTGCCTAGAGGATCTCCAAAGTTATAAAAAAATGATTGTTGACCTTCCAAAAGATTCATTGAATATATCTGAATACACTGTGGTCACCACAGAAAGCTCAAAGATCCACTGTTACAACTGTAGATCTTATGTTTTGGACTTAAGGATAGCTTGGAGTACCTAGAATATCCCAAGATTGTTACATTATGTATGTTGGTCTTCCACACTATTCAATCAATATGGTTAAATACATATCGTCCCTTTGCACACTCCAAACAGCGACTGTTACTGTAGATCTTAGGTTCCTAACTCAAAGAGAGTGGAGGATGGACCTAGACCATTTCTGTTTATGTCATAGTGTATACTTTTTAAGGCAAGGTTTAATATTTATGAAAGTATGTGATCCGTAATCAACAATGTTCTCAATTAAAATTGATGCGTAGAAATACTTCCTATCTTGTTGTAAATTTTTTGAAAATCTTTTGAGAAATGACTGAGATACTCAAAACCTGACCACTTTTCGTGACGGTCGCAATGCGATTTCAGAATTGTACCCCAGTATAGAAAACAAAGACGTAGTCCTACGTCAAAAGTCTGGTTTGGAGAACTCGTTTATAAAATATAGCAAATTCTTCAACCCACTAGCTGTTGCATCCAGTGAAAGCTCCAAGTATATTGTGAAAATCGCTAAGCTACTTCAGCTGATCCAGGCGAACTATGATCTTCTTATTGACGAATGAAACTTGTTAAAATGTAAATTGCTGACCTTGGGTACAGAGTACAGAATTGAGGAGTATTGAAACCAGTTGTTTACTAAGAAAATGGCTGGAGTGTGAATGCCCAAATACCCTCAGGTGGATTAAGGTAGTGAAGTCAGAAGTGAATTCTAGCACAGGCCATGGTGGGAAGGCGTTTCAACTGTACGTATAGGCTCTGTCTCCCCAAAAACGAGCTGCGGATCAAGGCAGGAGGTCGTTGAGAAAAAAAGTCACTTGATTACAGCCTTTTTTACAAAAAAAAAAACTCAAAAGTGACATTGTACAAGAGTAGTATATACTTTTTCAAACGGGCAAAATCACCTAGTTCATTTTTTACCGTAATTTATATAACAAATTTATAGAAGATTAAAAAAATACTAAAATCTAAAGCCACTATTCTTATTACAATTTTTATTATTTTAGTCACTAAAGTCACTATTATTTATCCATACATCCGCTACCAGCCAGGTGTTGACCAAGTTCGACGGGTGTCTTCTGATGGACGATGAAACCTATGTCAAGGCTGACTTCGGGCAAATCCCAGGTCAAAAATTTTACTTGGCAACGGCTCGGGGGGATGTTCCAGCCAAATTTAAATTTGTTTTTTTCCGACAAATTTGCACGAAAATTCATGATTTGGCAGGGCATTTGCAGCTGTGGCAAAAAAACGAAAGTTTTCGTTACAAATAAGACAATGACGTCGGAACTATACCAAAAAGAGTGTCTCCAAAAACGAATTTTGCCGTTCATTCGATCCCACGACCATCCCGTAATGTTTTGGCCAGATTTGGCAAGCTGTCATTACAGCAAAGTCGTTCAAGAATGGTATGCAGAGAAAGGGGTCCAGGTTGTTCCGATAAACCATAACCCACCCAACTGCCCCCAGTTCCGCCCTATTGAGAAATACTAGGCAATCATGAAGAGGAGACTCAAGGCAAAGGGAAAGGTTGTCAAAGACATCAATCAGATGAAGACCTGGTGGAATAAGATAGCTAAAACGATGGACGAAGAAGGTGTGCGCCGCCTAATGAGCCGTGTTACAGGAAAAATTCGAGAATTCCTTCGAAACCGTGACGAATAATTTTATCCGTATTTTTTCTTAAAAGTATGAAGAAAACGCTACATTTGTATAAAAAAAGATCTTGAATTCAATAATAAACAACTGAAATACAGGCAATTGTTTTTGATCCAATTCTATCTGAAGCAAGCTTTAAGTATTCCCAATCCATGCACCAGCTTAAAATAATCCCTTTGTAATCATCTGGTAGCCGTTAAATGGACATTAAGGTCAACTAAACTTAACGTTGAGCTTCTGCTCATTGAAATTTTTAAACAAACACAACTGCAAAATAAGTATCTTCATGGTTATTATTCATTGGTTTGCAACTATTTGAAGCCTTGTCACCCGAATGCCGCTCCAGTAAGCGTTTGCGAAAGGCATTGAGCGTCCATAGCAATGCTTGGATAAATAGTTTTCTTCGCAGTTCTTGGACTGCTTCCACATGTTTAGCAATTCTTAGGTTATTATGAATTGCGAATGTTTATTGTCAAACGCTGTAGCATCAGCCTCTAGAACAATTGATTTAAATTATCAGGAAGTTGCTCAAGTGACAAGTAGTAAACAAGTGTTAAGTGTACGAGGAAACTACCTTTAATCTCTGAACGACCTTGTAGATAAGCCAGTAAGGATGTTGTTTGGGTCACTCACAAAATATGATTGTGGTTTTTCATTGGGAAAACAAGCTAATTTTTAATTACACTTATTATTATTGTACAGTACTGGCAGAAATAAAGTGCTCACCAGCTAAAAAATGATTGCCATTATTATACCAATTTTGTATTGAGGCAAAAATATAAAGTCTATTCGACCAAAATGCAGCTTTTGTATAGCATTATCATTCTGTTTATTCAAAATCATGATTAAGTTTGTATAGCTTAGTTTCTGATGTATCATATGCATGTGAATGTTTTTCCGCCTGGCAGAAAAAAAGTGCTCAAAACCGACATATAATTTTCTTGGGTGCATCTTGCATGGCATTGCCTACCAAACTGTCACAGCACATTCAGCCTATCAGAAGGTGTCGAGCACTGTTTGTTTTGGTTCTGTTCGCGCCGGTTCGGATCTCGTTTGAATGTTGAAAATGGATTCGAAACAAATTAACCTATCCGTACGAAAATTAATTGTGAGGGACTGTCAACAGCAAATATCTATGCGTAAAATTGCCGTCAGATATGGAGTGAGTTATTCTTTTGGGCCCCCTCCCTGCCCAGAATTATTTTCCGGAACCACATTCCCGGGGTAGGAAATCTCCTGGTTTTCGACCACTTCCTCCCTTCGGTCGGTTTAGGAGCAAATTCGTACGTCGCCCATTGATTCAAAAGAGAAATAGAGTTAAACGGCTAGAGTTCGCTAAAAAATACGCCGAGAAACCAGTTGCGTTCTGGAAACTGGAAAGTTTTATGGTCTGATGAGAGCAAGTTTGATCTATTTGGAATGAAAGGGCGTTCTAAAGTGTGGGTTAAACCTGGCGAACGACTTTTGGACCGGAATGTGCAAAAAACCGTAAAACATGGAGGAGGAAGCATAATGGTGTGGGGGTGTTTTGCTTGGTCTGGAACTGGTAATTTGACTCAAATCGATGGTATAATGACGGCTGATAGGTACATAGACATTATTAATGAAAACTTGGAGGAGTCTTTGTTGAAAGTTGGACGGGAAGACAAGTTTATCTTTCAACAAGATAATGATCCGAAGCACACGGCCCGTAAAACCATGACGTTTTTCCGTGGATGTCGCATAAAACTTCTTGAATGGCCACCGCAATCACCAGACTTGAACCCAATTGAAAATCTATTGTCAATTCTCGATTAGCAAGTTGACAAAGGAGAGGTAACAAACAAAAAAAAGCTCTTCGAAGCCCTCGAGTGCGCCTGGCAAAGAATCGACGAGAACCATCTGAAAAACCTAGTTGAAAGCATGCCTCGACGTCTTCAAGAAGTCATCAAAGCTAAAGGAAGTCACACGAAATATTAAATTCAATGTTCTTGGTTTTGAAGTAAACATATCACGGATGAGCTCTTTATTTTTGCCACTGAATTAAAAAGTTGTTTTGTTTATTGTTTTGTTATAAAGTTACATGAATAATTTTTCGTTTGTTGTTTCTCATTTCGAAAGAAGAAATGTCATTCATTTTGACCCAATATGTTACCACTGAATCGCTGCAAATCAAAAAGTTGTATTGAGAAAATAAACATAAACCAACGTGAGCACTTTATTTCTGCCAGTACTGTATGTCACATTGTCATTGAAAAGTTGTTTTTTTCACCTTTTGGCATAAAGTAGAACGTAGTTTTTTTTCGCGAAAATTATCAGTATTTGATAGAAATTAACTGGAATGTTACTGATTATCGCAACAATGACAGAAATGGACATCAATCAAATTTGTAAGGGCGAACTTTTACTCTGCGAGTATAAATATGTTATATAGAAGTTTGCTTCGAGCATAGGCTGTGAACGGTTGTGTCGATGCCTTGTAGTACACTCTTTTGATATCAGGTATAGAGTGTATATCTACTGTTTTGGTTAGCTGACGAGTATGTGATCTATCGATGCGATTCAAATGTTACTACTATGGGTTTCACGAAAAAAAAGCAGAGCAATGTTGTTTTTGTCAAGGGGCAGAACTTTTGGAACAGATAGTTGTTCGAGCAAGCGTCTCTCTCGTAGGGTGTTTTGTTTATCTCCCACCCAATACATCGGCTGATTTATACGTACAATATGCTCAATTAGTCAATCTGATGAAGCAAAAAAGTTCAACACTACGCAACCTTACATCTGCAATACGATGAAGAAGATAGGAATAGTCTTCCACAAGAAATCAAGGGCACCAGAAAACACAGAGCAACAGTTATCAACCGTAAAATCTCAATGCCGCTGGATGCCCCGAAATTACGCCGCAAAATGTTTCGTTTTGGATGATGAAAGCTTCTTCCCTCTCTCAAAAACCTACATCCTAGGAAACGATCGATATTCTTCTGATAACATTACTACTGCATCTCCGAACGTGAAATATAAGTTCAAGCATAAGTTTGAGCAGAAGGTGATGCTTCTGCTTGCCATATCTGAGAGAGAAATTTGCAAACCATGGTTCAAGTCCAGTGGTTTGGCTATTAACCAAGAAGTGTACCAAAATCAATGTTTGAAGAAAATATTGATTCCATTCAGATGGAAATTACGTATTTTGGCCGGATAAAGCATCGTCGCATTATGCGAGAAAAACAAAAGCCTTCTTGGAAAGCCAAAACATCCCGTATGTACCAAAAAACTGCAATCCAACAAATTTGCCCCAGTGTCGCCCAATTGAAGATTTCTTTGGATATTTGAGTTCGCTGGTGTACCAAAACAACTGGAGAGCCGAAGACTGTAAACAACCGATTAATAGAATCAAAAGATGCATTCGCCAAATCGATAAACAAGTTATACAACGCTCCTGTTCAAACATCAGGACAAAGCTTCATCGAACAATTGATGATGGACCGTATTCATATGTTTATAATTTTTTTTTTTTTTTGGGTAGAGAGACGTGCCTTCAAAATAAATCAATCAGTTTTCGTTTCTATAAAACATATCGTTTTGTTATGGCCCTTAAATAAAATTTTCATTTTTTAGTTATACCCCGTTTATGTGGACAAATAAGGAACCTAATCGGTTTGGTAAGCTGCAATGAAAGTAATTTGTGCTTTATTTATTTCAAAGCTCATGTCATCTCTCAATCCTGGCCCAGATAAAGTTCCGTCAGTTTTTCGAAAAAAAAGCACATTTCCAGTCTGCTGGTCCCCTTGAGTCGTCTTTTCCGAATTTCCATATAAAGTGGTATATTTCCCTCCTTTTGGAAGGTTGCTTACTTGTTTCCAGTTCACAGAAGGGAACTAATCAAAATGAGGATAATTACCGAGGCATTTTGTCTTTGAACGCGTTTTCGAAGCTATATGAGCTCGTTATGATGGACCCTCTACTTTCCCACTGCAAGCAATACTTAAGCGAAGATCAACACCGGTTCATGGTCGGCCGTTCCACTGCCACTAATCTGTTGTATCTCACTTCGTTTATTACGGAAAATATGGCTGAAAGGGCGCAAACGGACGTCATCTACACAGACTTGTCACCGGTTTTTTTTTTAAGCTCAACCACACCACGCCTATCGCAAAACTACATAAGCTTCGAGTACATCCAGGGCTCTCTTTGTTGCGACATTTTACAAGGCCGAATCGATTGCAGCGCCATCCTTGAGTAGATTAATATAAACGTTCAACAACGGGCATTGCGCACTAGCGTAATGTTGAAGATGCCAATTTGCCGAAACAATTATAGTACGAACGATGCGATTGGAGGACTGCAGTTAGAATTTAATAGAGTTTGACAATGTTGGACTACCATGTCCTTCGGCAAACTCTGCGCAGACGCTTCATGTCAAATTTTTCTAAGTAACAGACCATAACGAATACGTGTGTTGTGGTTTGATATTTTAGTTCATTGTATACGTCAAATCTTTAATCCCTGCACAGTGGCTAAACCCTGAGGTAGTTTAACTTCAACTACCAGGTCCCAGGGCTGGTTTGGTTCTTTACCATTTTGGAAAGGAGCACACAACTGTTGCCAGATCAGTGGAAATGCAGCCCAAAAGTGGTTCTGAAAATCCTGTAGTACTTATTATCGATGAACATTATAGTTCTGTGATGGTGATCAATGGTCAAGTACAGTATTTGAAATGTTGCATTTGATCTTATAAAAATCAGTTCAAAAATCTGAAATAGTTTATTATCACAAATCAGCACACTTTTGGAAAGCATTACCACACAGGAGAACTATTCCATTATTCATCCCATGATCCATTATTCATATTAATCGGAAATGTAGATTTTATGTATCATCTTTTGTTGCTTGCTTTCAACAACCAATAAAAATAATTAAAATTAACAACGGAATCAGAAATCGCATAGCCGTCAATCTTTTATTTTCGAACAGCATGAACTGCAAAGTGATAAGATGAAAATGAGAACGGTAACCCTAGATTCTATACTTGTTTCGAGCTCTTATAGCGTGAGGTGATTTTGTTTATATAAATCTAGATACACAGTTTTGAAGAAAATGCAGCTTTTAGAGTGTGCATTGGCAATGGACGATGTATTAACTCAACAGAGCAAACAGAAGATGAAAGTCAAGCAAACTACTCAAATCACGATGGCGCAAATAATAACGTCGTAGAAGGAAGGAAAAATCCACATATTGCATCGAATTGGCTTAACAACAAAACCATGAACAAGAAAATTAGAACTGCCAGACATGATCTTTGCACGGCTGGTGAAATGCTTCAAAAGGAGTTAAGTTATATCATTCTAACGCAGAAGGAACAATACAATAACTTATTATACTGGGTTCAAAACAACTGCTTTGGAAGACTCTCATAGCACATAAATGACATACTTCACGAATTAAACTACAAAAGACTGAAGAAATTACGAATCGCCTTATTAAGCTCATGAATGCAACACAAACAGACAATTGAAGAAACAAACGAAAGGATTCGAAATTCTCAAACGTGGCTCTTTCTGAGTCATTTGCAACAGCGTCTTCTTGGACGGCATGGTCCGTGTACGGCTGGCAAAATGATTCGAAATATTTACGCAACGATATCATCAAAGGCCTGTCGTAAGGTTTCTACTCTATTCAGAGTCCCGCCAGAAAACCTTCATAAAAAAATGGTCAAAACGAATTATGTATCAACGTTCAAAAGCCAAATTGCTCCTCCATATTTAGCTGAAGGATGTTATCCTTAATGTTGTATGTAAAGGCCGTTCACACCAAAATCCGGACATACAAAAAATATTATAGAAATACAACCGCATGTTTTTGATTCATATTATTTATTTCATTTTATAGATAAATCTGATGATTTGCACTTTTTTCGCCACTGTCCTTGTTGACACCTTCGGTTTTGCCTGAAAAGCAGTAAGGACTCTTTTCTCCTTCCTTGTGTTGCTTTGTCCATGTTCACCACAACTTCCAGCTTTCATTTCGATAGTAAGACCCTCTTTATATCGTTTAATCACATCTGCAGCAGTTGATTTTGGCACATTTAACGATTTTACGATGAATCGAACAGTAGAATTGGAATTTTCCAGATATTTGTGCAAGATAGATTTCCTGCGTGCTAGTTCAGACGGTGCCAGGGCTTTTGTAAACAATTTGGGGGGTTCCCGTTTTTTTTCCATGGTTTTTCCTTAACAATTTCTTTCCTTTCCGTAATGTTTTACTAAAAACCGGATAAATATTTTGTCCGAATTTTGGCATGAACGGCCTTTAAGGAGTGTATCGAGCCTTTAAGGAGTGTATAAGCTATCCACATACATTTGCGTTGTACGCATGTATTTGTGATGGTTTTTTATGCTCTGAACACTGCATGCTGTGCGTTTGACTGTCAGCTTTCTTTTGTTTACTTGTTTGTGCGGTTCAAATTCTGCGTTTTCAAAATGTCGCGTATTGAAAAGGAAGTGAAAATTAAGGTTCTGGACACATGGCTAAGTGAGAAGGGTATTACTATGCGAAAATTGGCGAAGCGGCTTGGAATTCATCATGCGAGTGTTAAAACCATCATTAATAAGTTTGGGGAACACTATTCTTTGGATGTGCTACCAGGATGAGGCACAAAACCCGGTTCTTCCAACCCGAAACTGGAGAATTATGAAGAACAAATCAATGTCAATACGTGATTTGGCCAAAAAAGCAGGAACGAGTGTCGGAATGATCCAGCGTATCAAGAGGCGAAACCACCTGAAGACCTACAAGAAGCAGAAAATCTCGAAACAAAGTGCAGAACAGAAGAAGCGAGCAGCAACAAGGGCACGGAAATTGTATTCGCGTCTTTTGCAGCGACCAGATGCATGCGTTTTGATGGAGGACTCAAAAACCCTTCCAGGTCCACAATACTTTACTGCCGTCGTTGGGGAGGATGTGACACGATGCGGACAGGTCGATTCAAGTGGAGTAATTCGGTCGAAAGGTACTGGTATGGCAAGCAAGATTTTCCTGTGGTTTGAAGTCAACCATTTTTTACACTACCGGAACTATAAATGCGGAAATCTATCGATCTGAGTGTCTCCAGAAGAGATTGTTGCCTTTATATAAGAAGCATAGTACACCTCCACTGTTTTGGCCGGATTTAGCGTCGGCTCACTATGCCAAAACCACTCTCAATTGGCTTGCGGAAAAGGGTATAGATTTCGTTGAGAAAAATATCAATCCACCAAATTGCCCTCAGCTTCGACCCATCGAACGTTACTGGGCAATCGTGAAGAGGGTCTTCAAGAAGACTGGTAAGGTAGCTGGGAACATGCAGGAGTTCAAAAAAGTTGCGCTCAAGCGTCCAAAAAATGCGATGCAACACTTGTCCGGAACTTGATGAAGAGCATTTGATCCAAAGTTCGAAAATTCGTGAAGGAATAACTTAAATTTCATCCGGTCTTCATTATGTTCAAGTTTAACCTCGTACAATAAAGGATCATTTTTTTGTATGAATAAAATATCGGTTTTCAACATAATTTGAAAGAAAGTTTGTGGATAGCTTATTTTCGATACACTCCTTACTAGTATTGAAAGAAGACCTTAAACATATAGAAATTCAAATATTTACTAATATTACGAAAATACGAAGAACGCCAGCTGTCACCACTCAACCAAAACTCGTCTCATATAGCGGTATTTTATATCGCTACGACTTCAGCAAGGCTGATCTAAATACTTTACACCCGAGTTTATTTACACATTCCCATTCTATCGACTGTTCGGAAAATAACCGCACCTCATTCTAAAGAAGGTACAACAAAAGCATGCTCCTCTTCGGTGCGGTGTTTGTTGTGTGGTGTAGGTAAGATATATTTTTTGCTGTTTTCGCTTTTCGGGCATAATAATGTTCACACATATTATCACCGGAGAACGATCGGAATGAAATCACCCAAAACGATGCACTTGGGATCTGACCATAACTTATTAGACTTTCATCATAAGTGCTCATTTGATTTTCCCATTAGCAAAAAGTGTATGGCCAAGGTGAACTTCAGTACCGTGCATGTATGCAGGTTGACATTTGAATTTTTACATCAGTGTTCATTGCGTTTGAAAATAATTGTATGGTTAATCTGAACATCGTAAGTCAACAATATATGAAGATGGGCAATGTTGCCTACAATATTTTCGACCATGTTCACTAGGGCGGCTCAAATTTCCGAAACAGTTCCAACCCACTCAATCGATTCCTAGCCCAATCCTGACCCTTTTCATAACAATTGAGCTCGTTTGGTTTCTAACTCGACCAACAGTGGTCCCGTGAAGTTTATATGAGCATTACTATGATGAAAGTAAATTTTCTGTTCTCACCTCCCTAGCTGTTTCGGCTTATTGTCATATAAAAATGTTTACGGAAATGTGCTTAAGAGTTATTCCTCAGCTACAATTATGAGTAATTTTCAATTGAACGTTAGGTTAATTAGATATCATGCCATCAAGGTCAAATATTCAAACTACTTTTTCATCCTGCATGCAAACAGTGTTGCCTTTCAAACTGGGAGCATTCACAAACTATCTATCTATGTATATAAAAATGACTTTCTATCTGTCTGTCTGTCTGAACCTTAGAGACTCGAAAACTACCGAACCGATCGGTGTGAAATTTTGTATGGAGGGGTTTTTGGGGCCGGTTAAGGTTCTTGTGATAGTTAGAGACCCCTCCCATCTCTGAAAAGGGGGGCTCTCATACAAATGAAACACAAATTTCTGCATAACTCGAGAACTAATCAAGCAAATGGAACCAAATTTGGCATGTGGGGGGTTTTTGATGGCAATGATTGTATGGTTATTTGAGACCCACCCCCCTTCTGGAAAGAGGGGCTTTCATACAAACGAAACCCAAATTTCATCCAATAATGAGAACTATCCAGGTAACTAAAACAAAAAATGAGTATTTCTCGGATAAGAAGCAAGTTCTGATAGAAGTTTGAACCCCTTCTCAAGTCAAGAAAAAAACTTATGCCGATAAACAACCATAAACGGACCAGTTCTATTAAATTTTCATTCATTTAGTTGCAAGCGTAGCAGCGCTCGCACCGGGTTCAGCTAGTCTATATATATAAAAATGAATTTCCTCTTTCTATGGAAGAGGGGGCTCCCATACAAATGAAACACAAATTTCTGCATTACTCGAAAACTAATCAAGCAAAGGAAAACAAATTTAGCATGTAGGAGTTTTAGTAGGTAAAAAATGTATATATGGTGGTTTAAGACCCCTCCTCTCTAGAAGGGGAGGCTCTCATACAAATAAAACAGAAGTTTTTTCATAACTCAAGAACTAATCAAGCAAATGGAACCAAAATTAGCATGTGGGGTTTTCTAGAGGCAACAAATGTTTCTATTGTGGTTCGAGACCCCTTCCCTCTCTAGAAGGGAGGGCTCTCATACAAATGAAACTGAAATTACTGCATAACTTGAGAATTAAAAAGTCAAATGAAACTATTTTTGGCAGGTGGGGGGTTTTGTGGATGTTTTTTGTGATCCTCCATTGTCTGTAAAAGGGGCACCCACACAAATGAAACAAAAATTTCTGCATAACTCGAGAACTAATCAAGCAAACGGATCAAAATTTGGCATGTGGAATTTTTTGGAGGCATGATTTTTTTCTTTGTGGTTCGAGACCCCCCTCCCCTCTTTAAAAGGATGGGCTATCATACAAATGAAACAGAAATTTTATCGAAACATGAGAATTATCCCTACTGTTATGAAAATTTGTCTGGAGGAATCTTTGGGGCCGGAGAAGATTCTTATGATGGTTCGAGAGTCCTTCCCCGTCTGGAAGGGAGAGCTCTCATACAAATGAAACAGAAATTTGAACCAAACATGAAAATTATGCAGGCAACTGAAACACAAAATGTGTATTTCTCGGGTAAGCAGCATGTTCTGATAGAAGTTTGAACCCGTTCTCTGTCCAGAAAGGGAGGATGCTTGAGTTACTCTCAGTGCTACATTATGCACAAGAAGTTTCTAAGGTTATCACCTACATGCCTGACCCCTCTTTTAACAAATTTCTGGATTTTCATTTGCCTGTCATTCTTCGAAATCTTAGTTAAATTGGATGCAACCTTTTGCAAACGATCACAAATTTATCCTAGTTTTTGATACAGTATCGGACATTCCGGAATTTTACGTCGATCCGGATATATTCAGGAGAACCGTGCGGTAAGTACCCATCCCGAAACACCACATTTCAAAATGTGGACCACCTGGATCAAAACGGTTCCAAAACATGGCTTGCGACACCAAAATGATCGGGACTAGCAAATTTTTGATCAACCTTGTAGTGCTCTAACTTCATGAAATATTATCCGATTTAATTTCGAGAAGCATTCGACTGGGAATTTAATTTAGTTTTATAATTCGGTAACATAATTGGCCATGATTCCTGGACACCAGAGTTGTTCCGGGTTTCCGGAGAAGCTATCTCACATGTTGAATTTGTGATGAGATTGTATACAACATGCCGTTGTCAAACAACTTTTTTCAGTAAACACACGTAAATACAACACTTTTTTCAAGCGGATGAAATGTCGATTACAGGAATTGGCCTCAAATTGACCGAGATATGGCCATTTCCGTGAAACAGGTTCTGATGATGGGTCCTGGATGTCCTGGATGGAACACTTTATTTTACTCAGAACATGTCACATGGCATGCTCTTTCTCTTTGGTTTTTCAGCACAAACCTTATTATAAACTTAAAGTGGATCCTTGACCATATTGGCCACTCTCGGAAACACCGGCAGCTCTATCTTCATGATGTTTTCTCATAATTATGATTTTGATAGACTTGAAAAAGCCATTGGCTACATTGGCCACCCCCGGAACTTTAAATCGGATAATTTTTCATAATGTAAGAGCACTACAAAGTTGATCAAATATTTGCTAGTCCAGATCATTTTGTCTATCCCCTGTATGTTTTATTTTGCAGAAATTTCACATATTAGCAAACGAAAATATTTTAACAAAACTCGTTCCTAAAAAAACATAAAAGAGCCAGTTCTATTAAATTTTTATTCAATTAGTTGCAAGCGTAACAAAGCTCGCACCGGGTTCAGCTAGTTAATGATAAATTAATTCGACGTTTAGATAGTCCAGTCGGAAATGCTCGGTATTACTAAGCCGAGCGCGGCGGTTTTGATTCCCGATCCGCTCGAGGAAGTCTTTCGGGCTCGAAAATGTCTCGGCTTCCCTTGGTAGTGAGGATCCATTGTGCTTGCCAAACAAAACACATACTCGTGCATTGGTATTGGCTCAAGAGCTCTCAGTTTGTAACTGCGTAAAAATAATGAGTCGACATCCGGCAAAAATCGCTTGCTACAGAAGCCTAACAGCCTAAACAGAATTTCAATAGAAACGTGGTAAATCTGTTGCAGAGAGCAATTAAAGGAATTTCAAAATTTGTCCTCACGTCATCATTCCAAACAACAAAAAGTTAGCATTAGCCATTATAGAAAAGTTAGCATTAGCCATTATAGAAACTTTTCATCAACCTATTGATAGACATGGGCGCTATACAATGTGTGGCTCTAGGATGTTTGGTTTCAAAGTGAAAATGGACGAATAGTCGTACAATTTTAGAAT